>JAQZBX010054590.1:0-18600 GCA_029593785.1 Cabassous unicinctus
ACGTAAAATAAGTTAGACACAAAAGGGCAAATATTGTATGAGTGGCAACCAGCTAGATGGATCCAAGTGGAATCTTAGCTGCCAGGAGCTCCAGAAATACAGAGCTTGGGTTTGCAGTCTCTACAGTAATAAAAATCATGTTTATAAGGAGCTTGGCATGGATATAGAGTGAGCCAAACTGAAGTATATGTATCACTTTGTGAATATAGGGTAATTAGGATCATTTCTGAATTTCATTTACTCCTCTTTCCCCACAACATATTCAGGTAAATACTCTACTTCCTGTGAAGTCACATGTATAAAATTTATTATTGTGAACTTTTAAAACTTCTCAATTAAGTCTTTTTCATTTACCATTTGAGGGAACTCAGTACAAGTGGAATATAATTTCAGAGCACCTTTTCACTACTGTGAACTGACTTATTTTTCAAAAGGAAAGTTAGAGCACTTCTCATATCTTTTCTTATACCTTCTCACACTGCTATTATTTCTGCCTAGAAATTTGCTGGCTTCCAGCCCAGTGGGACCCCTGGAACCACAGACCCTCTTCCATTCCCAACATGCCACCTCAGGTGTTTCATTCATTTCCTTACCACAGTAGGCCATTTTCAGTAGTTTGTTTCCCAAAGTCTATTTAAAAAGCCTCAGGGTTCTCTTCCTTGTTAAAGCTAAAAGAAATAGCCAGGGAATGGTAAGCCTGGCCCTATCACTTTTAAATACTAGTAACTTATTCAATCCATTCTGCCACAACATTAAGAATCCATGGATAAATGGATTTATTCCACTGACACTCCCCCAATACCTACAGTATAGCTCTTTAGATATTGTGCCAAGGATGGTGTGGCCACCATCCTGAGATATCATTTCCTTCACCTTAAGCATCATATCACATACAAATCACAGCCATCATGATCCTGGGTATTACCTCAATCCCTATCTTGACACCTGCTCTGGGTTGATATTGGGACAGTGATTCAATTAATGAAAGTAAAGTTTCTTTAACAGCATAGGACACCAAAATTCAGCTAGTAGAACAATATTATGTCCATCATCAAGTTATTAAAAATGATCATAAAATGTGGGGACAGTTCTAGGTTAAAATAAATGAGAAGGTGGTGAGTAAACACCAGGGACAAAGAAGATCTTGAAACTTCCCAGTTAGTAAAAGAGGCTATATACAAAGGAAGAGGATTCAGAACAGCATCAGTTATCTTACCAACAAATGTGGATGCCAAAAAAAGAAAATCATGGAGGCATTCACTTCCTGGAATGCAAAGGAGACTGATACAACAGACAATTAATCCAAGATAAATCACATCAAATGTATTTTGAATGTATTGTTTATCACAAAAGACAGTGCAATTCCTATGCCTTATTACTCCAAAAGGAATACCGAGAGGAAGACAGCACATTAAGTATATGGGGAAATGGAACTTCCTTGGGGCCACACACAGCTCTCAGGGGGTGATATTATTGAGTTTTGGGTATGAAAATTGGTATAAAAAACTAGATCAAATAACATGGGGAAGATGAGGAATTGTCCCAGTAAGTGAAGATCTTAAAAGTAGGCCACCACATCAATGAAAGGGTAAGCTAAAGAAATTTGTCCAGCAATTTGTTTGTCTTTCTTATGATTTCAGCTAGTCAAAGAGAAGCCACAGCTAAGTTTCCAATAATGGGAATGCTTTTTTGGTCTTATGAGACATAAAAAATACATAAAATTTCACAAATGTATACCACATCTAGGCAAGAAATCCCAAAACTAAGAAATGAAATAAGAAATGAGTGAATAAAGAGACAAATAATTATTTGCAATACATGATCCAGAAGTGGATCTAATAATTATGGATATCTGGGTGGACAATATTTTCTCTGAATGTGCTTAATTCTATACTCTCAATAAAGTCTTTCATGAAAATCACTTGAACCCATGCTTTAACTTATATGAAGGAAAAGTACTTCATACAAGTTTGGATTTTTAAATCATACCTTGATAAAAACAAAGAATATTTTTCATCAGCACACATAGAGTAACCTGCAGGAGACAGATGCTGAAGTGTGCCTGTTAATCTTGTGTGAGTCTCCTTAAGGAATACTTTCATTCATGGAGGTGCCTTGTCTTTAGTATCAATATATTTATATAAAGTACATGTCTGTGCAAGTGGGAGAACACCTCACACACCCATTATTGACAAAATGGATATAGATTGGAATTGCATGGAATCTATAGATCTGAAAGAAAACTGATACCTTAAGAATACTGAGTCTTTGAATATATATATGGGTGTTATCTCTTACATATATGTATAATTTTAAATTCTATAAGTAATATTTTAATTTTCAGTGAAGAGTTTACAGGACTTCTGCCTATTCTTTGTGGTTTTGTAAATGCCTTAGAAGCATTTAAGGCATTTAAGGCATTCTAGAATTAGACACTCCCACATCTTCAACGTACGTCTTCAATGTACTTCCGTATCCTTGTTTGTTGTAATCTCTAGTCTAGTTGACAATAACCCTGTGCAACAAAATTTCATGATACACTGCCAAATTCCAGATTTTGAAAATTTTCTTGCCGGGATATGCATAATTCTCAAGGACTGAAATATTTTTCTTTAATTTAAATATTAATTTTTCTTTCCGACATTTTGATGCCAATAATAAATGGCACTTAAAATGGAGAATTTATCTACAATCAGAATTCTATAGTATATTTATTTATTCATGTTTGTCTAAATCCCTGATATATGCATACATGTTGTAATATTAACATGAGTAAGACACTTTGTTTTCTGTTCTACAAGTTTCAATTTACACTTAAACTTATTTTCCAATATATCCAATTATTTCTGGTTAGAGCTACATAAAAAAACTAGGACTTTGCCAAATTAGAATTTCAGCAACAACCTTTGTTGCTTCCATATATGAAAATATTAATCTATTGGGTTACATACTCTTACAAATTCTTCATCCAATATTCCCATGTCATTTCACAATCCTGTATTGCTTTATTACATATTTCCAATAATAAGGCATTTTCAAAATTCTGGATTCTTTGCTGAAGTGGGTACATATAAATTGTATTATTTTCCAATGTGAAAAATCAGCTGAAGGTTTACGCATTTTACCTTCAGAATGGTTGCATTCCCCCTGGAAGAATACTAAAACTACTAGGAACTGAGTAATCACTGAACATATTTCATTTAAGACCTGAAGACTGTTTTAGTTAATGTAATTCCTACATGTTCTATAAATGTTACTGTATGAATAAATGATTTCATGTGATTTTCATTTAATAACTTTTTCAGTATGAAATATCTATCACTCCTCCAAGGGGTTTTGCCTTTTTAGTAAAGATTCATTATTTTTTTAGGGGTTATTCCTGCACTGAATTTTTCTTTTGCACACCAAGGTTGGTCCTTGAGTAAAAATGTACACATTGATAACAAACCTAGTGTTTCTCCAGTTGTGTTCCCTCATTTCACTTAAACAATAACAAATTCAGGCATTTCCCCACTGATATCAGATGTAGAATTTTTCTCACAGCATTTTCTAGTTTATTTATAATTTAGAAAAGTAGATTAGGACTCCTACTTTTATTGCATTTATATTGTTAGTTCACTCATATCAAAAGATTGACAGGTTTTGCTACAAATATGACATTGTATGGATTCTTTTCTGAATGAATTTAGATAAGATGAAGTAGTAAAGATGATGAAAAGCTCTTCCATGTTGATTACAAACAGGGTGAGTTCTGTGGTGTGTTAAAGGTTAATTTTAGGGCTGCAAATCTCTTCTATATAGTGAATAATGTCACTGAATGCTGTCATATACTCAGGTCAGAATGTTGCCTGATGGTTTGCAAATATACATGCCTTTTATTCCAATTTGAGTTCTTTTAGCTGTGTAAGATTAAAAAAATAAATATAACGTTTTCAGAATCATATGAAAATGTTCATATAGTTCTTCTCAAGTGTCAGGACACTCATGTCATCTAAGGACAAAATGAGTGAACTTTCCCACCTAGACAACATTCATGTGGTTTCTCGTGAATTCTCTCATGTTGCTAAAAGCTAGTGATGGCTTACCAGCATAGATGACCTTCATATGATTTCATTTGAGTGTGAGGAGATCTAATGTTTTCTAACATCAGAATAATGGGTTAAAGCTTTCCCACATAGCTGGAACTCCTAGGGTTTTTCTCCAGTGTGAATTCTCTCATGGACTCTGAGATAAGAAGATGTTCTGTAAGATTTCCCACACAGATGGCATTTGTAGGGTCTCTCTCCAGTGTGAGTCCTCCCATGTTGTCTAAGGACAGAACTAAAGGCAAAGGCTTTCCCACATATATGACATTCATAAGGTTTCTCTCCAGTGTGAGTTCTCTGATGTTGTCTAAGGGCTGATGATTGTTTGTAGCCTTTCCCACACAGATGACATTCATAGGGTTTCTCTCCAGTGTGAGTTCTCTCATGTTGCCTAAGGCTTGAAGAATGATTGAAGGCTTTCCCACATAGAGGACATTCATAGGGTTTCTCTCCAGTGTGAATCCTCTCATGTTGTCTACGATGGGACCAATTGGTGAAGGCTTTCCCACAAAGAACACATTCATATGGTTTCTCTCCAGTGTGAGTTCTCTCATGGCCTTTAAGTTGAGAACTTGTCCTGAAGGTTTTCTCACATAGATGGCATTCAAAGGATTTCACTTCAGTGTGAGTTGTCTCATGTTTTCTAAGGTCACCACAATGGGGGAAAGCTTTCCCACATAGATGGCACTTGTAGGGTTTCACTCCAGTGTGAAGCCTCTCATGTCGCCTAACACTAGAAGAAGTATTGAAGGCTTTCCCACATAGATGGCATTTGTAGGGTTTCTCTCCAGTATGAATCCTTTCATGTTGTCTAAGGCCAGTAGAAAAGGTGAAGGCTTTCCCACATAAAAGACATTCATAGGGTTTCTCTCCAGTGTGAGTTCTCTCATGTGGTCTAACTGCTGAAGACTGTGTGAAGCCTTTCCCACATAGACGACATTCATAGGGTTTCTCTCCAGTGTGAATTCTCTCATGTTGCCTAAGGCCTGAAGGTTGATTGAAGCCTTTCCCACATAGATGACATTCATAGGGTTTCTCTCCAATGTCAGAACCATTGAATCGGTTAAGGGCATAGGATTTAATAAAAGCTTTACCACTTACATGATACTCATCTGATTTACTTCTAGTGTGAACATGCTTCTGTCGAGTAAAAGATGACTGGTCACTGAGGGCTTTTCCAAATAGTTTGCAGAAAATGGATTTTTTCCCCTTGTGAGTTGACACATTTTGAGAAACTGTTGCTTTGTGTGTGAATTCTTCTTGATAATCATTACATTTCAAGGGATTCTTTCGAATGTGAGATCTCTGCATTTGGGAAGTAGATGAGAGATTTAAAAGGTTTGTCCATATACATAAATTTAACCCTTTTTCTACATATGAATTCTCAAATAATCATTCAGTGACACTCTCCAATCATTCCCAAATTATATATATACACACACACCACTATCCTGCATTCACAGAAGATTTCTCTTTTATAGCATTCTAATGGCAGAACTATCTAATTAATTTTGAAGTCTGCATGATGCTTCAATCATTAGGTATATGAGCCATGTTCATGCAATTATCTTGTTATAAGAACTCAAGTTATGGTTCAGTGTTCGAGTTAATTATTCCTTAATTCAAAATAGCTCAGGCTTTTTGCTGAATTAGCCCTTAATACCAACTTCAATTATTTAGATGATTGTATTGAATTCTTAATTCATTCCATTCCCAGTTACCAATGTGGAAGATGAAAATTTATACTCATGAAGCTTACCAATGACATGATGGAAGATGCATCTTTCCTGCCAATATTTTGTATGGTTATCATTTCTTTTTTTTTATGGCCATTTTGCCTGCCTGAGATAATAGGGGGAAAAAAAACCGAAACAGTACATCATTTGGGTAGCAGCAGGAGAATGAAAAAGATGAAAAAACCTACAAGTCCCTGTATATTTCAAATATTTACCCTTATTGAGGAACAATTATCAAATTACAAAATGCTCTAGGCAGTGGAACACATTATAGGACACTGGAAGTAACAAGGGCCATTACATGAAAACTTAACTCCAACAGGACTTGAAAATCCATTTCCGGAAGGCCAAAAACACATAAATAGAAATTGACAAATGTATGGAAAAATGTCCCATGTGAGGAAAATTTCCCCAATATCACCTATATTTGTGAAAATATAACAAAACAAAGGAATCTGCAGAAAATATTTCCTAAAACTCTACTCACTAACTGATGAGATTGCTCACTGTATAGAAGCACAGGTTCCTAGAGCTCACCTGAACTCCGGTCATGAAGAAAACCTATTCCTTCTCTCCACAATTCCTCTCCTTGCTCCAACTGGGAAAGCACATCTGATTTGCAGACCTGAGTACCTGTTTCCAGGTAAAAGATAAATGTATTTTTCCATTTCTGTGCAGATAATGGGGGGATGATACACAAGTCCAGAGCAGGCTAATAAAGAATAATAAGTTAAACAGGGATGGTCAGCCAAGGGAACCTGGAACGTAGAATCATGACAATACTTCCCCCATCCAGTGAAGACCCCTGGTGGTATATGTCCATGCTCAAATTCAAAGAGATACTGAAGAACCCCCCATATTTCCAAACAGGGTGAGATTATCTGCAAAGTGGTTATTCTTTTTATAAATAAATCAATAAACAATCTCCACTAGAACTATATAATTTCTACGTGGAAAAGAATGTGCCTCTTTATTGCTACTGTGGTATAAAGCCTCAGCACAGAGCTTCAAACAGAATAACTATTGGAAAAATATATAATCTACTTACTTATGGTTTCAAAAAATATTCATTGAGTTCCCATCACTGTTCTGAATGTTGGAGATGAAAAACAACAAAGATAAGAAATTGTCAAAAAGATCACATTCTAATGGGTTGAAAAACTAGATATAGGAAATAGGAAAGGAATACATTGTCATAGGTAGCTGTTAATGTTATAAAAAAATATTAAAATTTAACACTAAAAGCTTAAAATATAATAAAGGACATAAAAAGAATGTAAAACAATATGAAAAACCTGCTCTAAACTTTTCCAGAATAGATGATGATGGTATAGAAATAGATGATAAATGGATAAATAGATAACATTTTGAGAGACTCACCCACTGAAACCAGATGATTGATGATCTCAGCCATGACATCTCTGAACAGCTTTCTCTGGGATGGGTCCAGGAGAGCCCATTCTTCTTGGGGGAAGTCTATAGCTACATCTTTAAAGGCCAATGACTCCTAAAACATCATGGACATTTGGGTTCAGACAGGGCCATCCCTGCCAATGTCCAGAATAGGATGTTCAAGATGACAGCACTGAGGAGGCAGTAACTGCATGTGTATAGGAAACTCAAAACTCTTTTGTGGGTTTCAATCAGATCATTCTCAATGCTGAAGTGCCATCTACATTTCAGATACACATGCAGATGCATACACAGAGTGAATAAAAATAATTCCATTATAAAGGAATATTGCATGATTTGTGTTGTGGGATAAGCTGGGCAATTCTCAGTAACTGAAAATCATGACTTCCTGATGAACAGTATACAATTTACACAAGAGCATTCATAGAAAAACACATTCTTCTCTACTGATTTCATGTAAATTTATAGACTTCTCACAAGGTAATCAATACCCATGACATGGCACGTTTAAACCATGTAAGTAGAGTTAGATTATTCCCTAGATGTCCTCAGTTTCCTCTCATTTATGATATTTTTAAGAAATACATTAGGGGATTTGAAAGATCTACTGATCTAATGGGCAAAGCACTTCCTTTTTGAACACAACTCATTAGTACATTATTCATTATAATGGCAGGATAATTCAAAACTAAACAGGTTTCATATGCAACTTTAGCTTGGTAGGTGCTGCATAACTCAACTCTTAATACTCAGGTGATCATAGTAACATATTAAAATAAATAGCACTCAGCATACATCTTCAACACCTGAGACTGCTCTACTGAAAAACTGTCCTAGAACATTATAGTGGTTTAAGACCTTCCATTTTGAACTTTCCCCGGCATCTCCAAACACCAGTTTTTTTTTTTGTTTGTTTTTTTTAACTCTCTTCATCTTCATCTTACCTATCTTTTCAAGAGTAAAATAAATCTCTTCATTTTTTTATGGTCTATCCAGTTAATCAAAAATTTTCAACAGGGGCATACGTTTTACTCTGCTTACTACAATTCTCCTGAGAACATAACCAAAATTAAATAAACAATACTTTCTATTCATTGCTTCCATTTATAAAAAGTGAATGAAGTTATATACAAAAGTGGAGAATGGGCAATTGGGGAAAAATGGGTAAGAAGAATTGGAAGTATCTTTTTTTAAGTTTTCAGAATGTGCAAATATATTCTATCATAACATAAAGAAAATTAAAATTGGGTAAATAAATAAGTGATTCTGCTTTTCCTTCCACTACCTAACCTTCACTTGTGCTCCTCTCAACAAGCACAGCAACTACCCTAGCACCTGTAAAACAGGATGGATTAAATGCACCTGGTGAAACATCTGATTGTAATCTTCTGCTCTTATTCATCTCTATCATCTATTTTTGCAACATGCCCAACCAACTGAAGGCAATGACAATATCAATCAGTGCATTATTTCTCCAATGTGACCATGGATTGGATGAAAAAAAAGAAAACTTCTCACATGTGTTCAGTGAATAAACAGCATTAGTGGAGCCTGGAGTAAGTTAGTGTAATGTTGGAATGATTACTTACTGAAAAACCCCCAAACCTCCATGAACATTCCCAGAGGCAGGGATAAACTTAACTGGAGTTCAGAACCTCGAATAGTCCTGAATGCTTTTAGAATACCCAAGCCAATAGGAGAAACCTGACCATTGCTGGCAAAACACATAATTTCAGTTAAGAAAGAATTCTGGACTCACCATAGGTTGCATTGTCAATAGCTCAGCTGAGAACTGTCTTCCTCTGTATTTCCTTTAAAACCAAAAAACCAGTAGTCAAGCAAACTGAGAATGGAACAAGAAGCCATGAGACTCGTCTTGTGCACAATTTCCAGACCCACCTATCATGAATCCCAAATCATTACCTGGAATATTAAGTGCGCTCCAGTTGAAATATGGGGAGGACCTTTCTCATCCAGGGCCAAAATTAAGAAGTTCTTCTCCACTCTGACTAATAAAGTATGTACGAACAAAATTTCATTGTACAGATAGAAATTACTTTTTTAAATAAGAGAAGTACATTTACAGAAAAAGCATGCAGAATGTACAGAGTTCCCATATACCATCCTGTCACACCCACAATTGTCCCTATTACTTCTCATTATTAACATGTACCATTAGTATGGTACTTTAGTTAAAATTGTTGAAATAATATGACTACATTGTTAACAGTAATAAAATGTTAACATTAGCGATTGCAATTTGTGCTAAAAATTCTAAGGGTTTTGAAAAGTTTTTATTCTGGCAAAAGATATAAAACCTGAAATTTCCCATTTTAACCACTTTCAAATATACAACTCAGGGGTACTACTTACACTCACAATGTTGCATTACCATTGCAACCATCAATTTCCAAAACTCTTCCATCATTTCAAAATGAAATTCTCTAAGCATGAACTTCCCATTCCCTACCTTTGTAATCTGTATTCATTTCTGAATCTATGCATTTGGCACATTCTACTGCATTTATATTAGTGAGCTCATACAACAGTTATCAATTTCTATCTAGCATATTTCACTCAATGTGCTGTCTTGCAGGTTCACCCATGTTGTATCATGTATCAGAACTTCATTCTTATGGCTATTATTCCATTTTATGTATATATATTTTTCTTATCCATTCATCTGCTGACAGACACATGAGTTGCTTCTAGTTGCTTTTGACTAATGTGTATAATGCTATGAACATTGTTCTGCAAATATCTGTTCAAGTCCTTGATTTCAATTCTGTTGGATATATACCTAGGAGTGGAATTGCCATGTCATATGATAATTCTATACTTGCCTTTCTGAGGATCTGCTACACTGTTTTCCACAGTCACTGCATCATTTTATGTACCCAACAACAATGAACATGTGTTTTTAGTTCTCTACATCCTCTCCAACACTTTTTTAAAAGTAGCTTTTGCAGATTGAATCATTTCCCCCACAAAAGGCATATTCAGGTCCCAATCCCTGGTCCTGGTATTGTGAACCCAACTGATAATAGGACCTCTGAAGATATTATTAGTTAAGATGTGCTCAAAGTGAATAAGAATGAGCCTAAATCCAATATGGTTGACATCCTTAAACACAAAGAAAATTGGACACAGAGAAAGAAGCCACTTGGAGGAAGACACGAGGAGACATCAGAAGCTGTGACACAATGGAGCACAGAAGAGAAAGGACACTCTGTCATATGCATTCCCATGTGATGGAAATTCATAGAAACCCTAAGACTGCTGGCCAGCCTGAAATACTAGTCTGAGAGGAAGCAAGCCTTCTAGCTTATGAAATTGTGAACCAATAAATTCCTGTTGTTAAGCCAACCTTGCTTTAGCAGTTTGGGAAACTAAAATAGTAGTCATTCTATTGCATGTGAAAGGGTATCTCCTTCTGGTTTTGATTTGCATTTCCCTAGTGTCTGACAATTTTTAGAGACTTTTCAGGTGCCTATTGGCCATTTATTTGTATACCTTCATTAAATAAACGTCTTTTGTCCATTTTCAAATTGTGGTGTCTGTCTTTATGTTGTTTCGTTGTAGGATTTCTTTACACATTATCAGATGTGCTTTCCAACTATTGTCTACCATTCTCTGGGATAAATTTTTACTTTCATAAAAGAGTTCTTTGAGACACAAAATATTTTAATATTGATGAAATCACATATTTCTGTTTTCTTTTGTTACTTGCACTGTTGGTGTAAAGCAAAGAAACCACTGCCTAACGCAAGGTCATAAAGAGTCTTCCCTCATTTTTTCTAGGCATTTTATATATTATGATTTTGTATAAAGTACAACACAAAAGAGGCACAGAGGGATATAGTTACAGTATTTGTGTATATTAAATTTGTATAGACTAAAATGTGATTAATATAGATTTAGGGTTTTAAATTTAAGTTCTGACAAACACAAAGAAAATATCTGAAAATTATATACAAAAGAAAATGAGAAAGGACTCAAAATGATACACCGCATTATCAAACACTATGGAAGTAGTTAACAGAGAATTGAACTATAAAATATATAAGATTAAAAAATATATATATATAAGATTTACAAACACCACTGCTTTAAAGGTAAATGGATAAATACCCCAGTCAAAAGACAGATATTGGCATAATGGATAAAATGCACGATACAACTAGATGCTATTTGAAAGAGATACAAGATTTTCAAACACACAAGTAGCCTGTGCTGTAGGATGACCTAATACCTGAAAGTAACTTGTTTCTCTCCCTGTTGCTAGGATACAAAGGAATGAATTATATGTAAATTAGAAGGTAATGAGATAAAACCCTCTCTTGGTGCCAAATTCTGCTTTTGGTGGTCAAGAACATCCTGTTGTATCAATGAAGTACGAAAAGCAGCTTCAACCAGTTGGCCAGACCCACGCAGGGAAGCCCCTTGCTGTCCTAACTTCAACTTGCTTAATTAACATAGTCAATTTCCCACCCAGGGGTGGAGTTACCCACCCCCTTTTTTGATCATGCAATGCATGTGCAAGCGTGATTTCCTGAACATACTAATCATACAATTATATAACTAGCTATGTATGTTCATTCATATGCATAAAAGCTAATGCATAATCAAAGCAAATGCTAAGTAGTAACTTAGATATTTAAGCAAGAGTAAAATCAAAGCACGGGGAGTTGTAAGTCACTCTGGATTGACCTTGGCTCCTTACCTCTGCAGACGTAATAAATGTGAGTTTGCCTAACTTTTGTGTAGAAAACTCTTCATGCCATCCATAAAGGCCCTGCTTTGAGGCCTAACACTTATGGATCATTCTTCAGGACAGATCACATGTTGTGTCACAAAACAGGTCTCAACGGAGAAGACTGAAATTATACAAAGTACTTTCTTTGATAATAATGGAATGAAGCTGGAAATCAGTAACAGGCTGAGGATGGGAAAATGTACAAATTATGGAGGTTAAACAACACAAACAATGAATGGGTCAAAAAGAAATTGCAAAAGAAATCAGTAAATATCTTGAGATGAAGGAAAATGAGAACACAGGACATCAAAATATATGGGATGCAGCAAAGGCAGTGATGAAAGGGAAATTTATGGTCTAAATGCCTACATTAAAAAGGAAGAAAGAGTTTATCAAAGACCTAATCACGTACCTGGAGAAATTTTAAAACAAGAAAAACTAATCCCAAAGCATGTAGAAGGAATAAAATAACAAAGATCAGAGCAGAAATGAATGAAATTGAGAACGAGAGAGTCGACATTTGAGTAACAAGGAGGTTTTCAGGAGGTGACTCTTATGCAGGGATACTGGATTTTTCCTTTGGAAATACTAATTCAGGATATTAATAATTGGGTGGGTGAGGGGAAAAATACACCAAATGTAAGACATAAGTTATAGTTAGTAGTAATATTTTGATGATGCTCTTTCATAGTTTCTAACAAATGTTTCACAAAAATATAAGGTTGTCATAGTGGGGTGATGTAAGAGAGTCCCCTAGGATGATATACGTATTTATATATAACTTTTACTATAACTATTGTTCATGTATGCCCATGCATGAATAATATACTTCAATAAATATTTTTTAATAAAAAAGTTCCCATTCCAGGGGAGTGGATGTGGCTCAAGTGGTTGATTGCCCACTTCCCATGTACAAGGTTCCAGGTTTGATCCCCGGTTCCTCCTAAAAAAACAAATGAAAAAACCAACTCTTACTGGGGAGCAGATGTAGCTCAGTGGTTGAGCGTCTGCTTCTCACATACAATGTTCAATCCCTGGTACCTCCTAAAAAGTAAAAAAGTTCCCATTTCAAAAATTAAATGCTTTTGTACTTCCAATGAATTTGTCAAGAAGGTGAAAAGCAGCATAGTCAATGGAAAAAAATATTTGGAAATCACATATCCAACTAAGGTTTGATATCCATGTTATATAAAGAGATCATACAACTCAATGATAAAAAGACAAGCAAAATGCATTTAAAAATGGGCTAAAGACTTGAATATACATTTTTCCAAAGAGGAAATACAAATGGCTAAAAAGCACATGAAAAGATGTTCAACATCACTAGCTATTAGGGAGATACAAATCAAAACTATGAGATATTTCACACCTTATAGAATATCTTCTATTTTAAGAAATGGAAAACTACAAGTGTTGGAGAGAATGTGAAGAAACAGGAATACTCCATCACTGTTGCTGGGAATGTAGAATGGTGCAACCTCTGTGGAAGACAGTTGGTCATTTCTCAGGAAGCTATATATAAACCTGCCATATGATCCATCAATCACAATACTAGAAATATATTCAGAATTGAAAGTAGGGATGCGAGCTGACATTTCCACACCAATGTTCATATTGTTATTCACAATTGTCAAAAGGTGGAAACAACTGAAGTGTCTATCAAATGATGAATGGATAAACAAAATGTATATTATATACATACAATGGAATATTATTCAATTTTAAGAAGAAATGAAGTCACGATGCATATAACAACATGGATGAACCTTGAGAATATTGTGTTGAGTGAAATAAGCCAGACACAAAAGGACAGATATTGTGTGGTCTCACTAATATGAGCTAAATACAATGAGTAAATTCATGGAATTAAAACCTAGAGTATATGTTATTAGGAGATAGAATGAGAGATCAGGAAGGGGAGCTGATATTTAATGTCTGTAGAATCTTTTCATATGATTGATTGTAAATGTTTGGAAATGAACAGAGTTGATGTAACACATTACAGTGAATATAATTAACACTGCTGATTTTTAGATGCAATAGTGGCTCAAAATGGTAGTATAGGGTTGTACCTGTCAATACAATGAAAGCTAGAGGAGAAACTTGGGACTGTACACAAAGTGAACTTGGAGGTGGATGAAGAATGTGGTTAGTTATACAAATACAAGTGTATTAGTCAGGGTTCTCTATGGAAACAGAACCGACAGGAGCTTTCTGTAAATAGTGTGAGATTTTATAAAACTGTCTCACATGACCATGGGGATACACAAGTAAAAACTCCACAGGGCAGGCTGCAAACCAGGGGCTCTGATGGTCTTTGATGAGTTCCCCAGAGATGTTGGCTGTTTGAAGTAGAGATCGGAATTCTCTCTCTGTATGCTGAAATCACTTTCCCTTTTAAGGCCTTCAACTGATTGGATGAGATGTCACTCACTGTTGAGAGCAATCTCCTTAGCTGATTGCAAATGTAACCAGCCATCTATGCAATCAATGCATGGGTGGTTAAAATCCATGAAATGCCTTTGTATTACAATTAGCCGAGTGCTTGCTTGACCAAACAACTGGGCATCATTACCTGGCCAAGTTGACACATTAGCCTAACCATCACAACAAGAATGTTCTTCCATGGGCTAGAACAAATGTATTCTATTACAATATGTTGGTAATATGGTAATATGGTGATAAATGGGAAAAACACAACTAATGGAACTTACGGACTATAATTAACAGTAACACTGTAATATTTTCTTATGAGCTGCAATGATCAGACTATATTAATGCTGAGGGTCAACAATAAGGGGATGTAAAGAGGTATGAGGTTTTTCTTTCTGGAGTCATGAAAACATTCTAAAATTGACTGGTGATGACAGCACAACTCTGTGATTAGACTGAAAGCCATTATATGTACACTTTGGATGGACTGTACAAAACAGTGGGACTGTATAACACAGTGATGCCTGTAGTAGATGATGGACTGTAGTTAAGAATGTTAAGAATGTAGTTAAGAATATAAGAATGTTCTTTCATAAAGTGTAACAAATGTACGCTCCTCCTACATGGTGCTAATAATAGGGTAGTATATGGTGAAACTATACCTAATGTAAGCTATGGGTTAAAGTTAGAAGTAATAGTTTAATATTCTTTAATCAATTAAAACAAAAGTACTACACTAATGCAATGTGTCAATAATAGGGGGATATGAGAATGTTGTATTTTTTGCATGACTTTTCCGTAAACCTACACTTTTTCTAATTAAAAAAAGAAATTTTAAAATTTTGATCCAGCCCTATTTTAACTTGTTTTGCTTTCTTGGTTTTTGTTTTTTAGTTTTGCATATAGCGATTTAATTGTTCTTGCACCATTTTTTAAAAAAGGCTATCCTTTCATCAAGTTATCTAATAAAACGTTAACTGAAAAAACCAAGTAGGCTGAACATGAAAGTCAAAGTAGATATAGAAGGTTATAAATTAATAGTAGAAGACTTGAACTGCACCACTCTCAATAATGAATAGAACATCTAGACAGAAGATCAAAAGCTAAATAGAAAACTTGAATAATATTATAAGCAAATTAGACTGAGAGCATTTTAACCAATAGCTGAATAAACATTTTTCTCTAGTGCACATGGGTCATTCTACAGGATAGATGATATGCTAAGGCATAAAACAAGTTTTAAAATTTTAAAAAATATTGAAATCATGCAATGTACCTTTTCCAACTTCAGTGGAATGAAGCCACAAATCAATAATGGAGGGAGATTTGGAAAATTCTATATATATGGAAATTAGGAAATAGGTTAAGGTAAATGAAAATCAAAACACAACATACCAAGACCTATAGGATGCAGGAAAAAGTGCTCAGAGAAAAATTTATAGCTCTAAATAATTACATAAAAAAGAAAGCAAGACCTCAAATCAGAGACTTTAAGTCACAGCTACAGGAAATAGAAAGACAGAGTAAATTAACCAAAAGAAAGCAGAAGGAAAGAAAAAGATATTAGTTAGTGGAGATAACTAATATCAGATAGAAAAGGGACATTATTAGCAATCCCACAAAAATACTAAGTTTACAGGTGAATATTTTAACAATTGTATACAAATTAGACAACTTAGGTGAAAAGGACAAATTCCTAGAAACACAAAAACTACTTACACTGAATCAAGAAGAAATAGAGTATCTCAATAAATGGATAAAAAGTAAAGGCATTGAATTAATAATCAATATTCCAAAAGAGAAAACCTAGGACCAGATAGATAGATACACTGGTGAATTTTACCAAATATTTGTAGAAGAATTAAACCAATTTTGCTCAAACTGTTCCAAAAACTTAAAGAGGGAAGACTTCCTCACTCATTCCTTGAGACTAGCACTACTTTAACATCAAAGCCAAATAAAGATACCAGAAGGAAAGAAAATTCCAGAACAATAACTCTTGAGCATATATATGCAAACCATGTCAAAAAAATTCTACTAAACAAAATATAACAGCATATTAAAAAGCCTCTGGGATAAAGGAAAATTCCAGAGCTCTGGAGGATGGTGGAGACCAGAGAAGGACTCCATAAACACCAAATTGAAGAAAGAGAAAAATATTAGATCCAGTATCTTTAAGCCGAAAGTGGACATACATTTTTAAGAGGATGGCTGATTGGGGACAGGATCCTGCCTGAGTGGTCTGTTCTGGGAGTCCATGAGGCAAGAACCTTAGGGACATCGATCTGGAGGGAGCTGGACAGCGAGGTGGATTGCTCAGGATAAAATAGTGAGTTTTTCCCCAGCTGGAAATTGTGGACGCCGACAGCTAAGCCCGACACTCAGGGCAAAGGGATAGGGTGAGCCCCGACTCCCGCCGGCAACCCGGTGAGAGGGAGCATTCTCCGAGAGTGGTAGGGTTCTGGCAGAGGGTGAAGAAGGGTTTCCTTTCTATGGGTTTGGCTGCCTGGACCCCCTTTCAGCTTTGGGGAGCACACCAGCTGACTTGAAGTGGTGCCGGGTTGAGCGGAGAGGCTAATCTACTGAGGAAGCCTGATTTACCGAGCCGCCCTGGGATGCGGAGGCTTGTCTCGGGAGGGGACGGAGTCAGCCAATTTTATAGTTCTGCACTGAGGAGTTATCAGAGTTTCACCTCCCTTGGGGGGGGTCAGGCAGTGGGAAGTTGTATTAGTCAGCCAAAGGACAGCTAATGTGAAATACCAGAAATGGGTTGGTCTTTATAAAGGGTATTTATTTGGGGTAGAAGTCCACAGTTACCAGGCCATAAAGTGTAAGTTGCTTCTCTCACCAAAGTCCAATTGCCATGTGTTGGAACAAGACAGCTGCCGATGTTTGACAGGGTTCAGGCTTCTTGGGTTCCTCTCTTCCCGGTGCTGCATTTCTCTCTGGGCTTAGCTCCTCTGTTTCCTCCACAAGGTCGGCTGTAGACTATCAGGTGAACAGCTTGCTTCTCTTCTCCTGGGGCCTTCTCTCCAACATCAAAACTCCAACTTGACTTCCGGGAAGATGGCTGACGAATAAGACACGGGAATCTCTTCTCCAGAAAAAAAGCGAGAGAACAGGCTGAAAGAGCCCTGAAATAGATCTTCTAGGGTTTAGGACAGCAGGTGAAGGCTGCACACCACCCAGAAGAGAGAGGGACAAAAGAGGGAAATCACGACAGAACCGTGAGTTGGAATCAGCAGCGGCTGCTGCTGCTGGCACCCTCCCCCACACTCCTTAGAATTCTTGGGTCTCTGGGCCTCGACTACAGACAAAGTGGGCTCCAGGGATCTACCACTCCAAGAAAGGGGAGAGAGAGGGACACAGCCTTAGGCTGACTCAGGTTCTGACCCAAAAATCTGGGCTGCGGAGCCCCACGGACCCTTCCACACGGCGGTTTGTCCTGGGAGCCTAGTAAGGACTGGAGAAATCCGACCCTCGCAATCTCCCTCTTTCCTAGCCTGGACTAATTGTTGAGGACTCCACAGGAGAGGGGAGAGAGAGCCTGGGGCTGACCCTGCTTTTGACTCCCAGGTTTGGTCTACCCTGTTCCGAGAGCCCTTCCAGGCCGGGTGGGGCTGCGCTATTGTTTGCCTTGGAGCCTGCAAAGAGCTAAAGAATTACAAACCTCCCAATCTCCTCCACTACTAACAGGGACTGATTGCTGAGGATTCAGAGGGGAGAGGAAATATTTCCAAGCTGGGAAAAGGGAGGGGGCTGCCAGAGAAGACTGGAGAACTGTTTCTGAAAGTTTAAATTACAAGGCTCTTAGCCCCCAGACAGGAAGCTCTATCACATTGATCTGGTCTGTGCCACAACAAATACACTCCGACCAGGCATTGAATTGAGAGCTGCCAACGAGCACCATCTCCTGGAAGACCAAGGAAGTGCACATAAGAAAATTAAATAGGAAAGGCTTTTCCTGGCCTCTATAGCCTCCCTGCCCAAGGCCCTAGGAAACTACTCTACAACCAATTACTGAGTCCAGTGCCCAGTTTTGAGCAACCAGCAGGACAATCCTAACAATCAAGGCTGAGCCAAAAATCAAAGAGCTGTTGTAACTCACAGCCTCCTGCCACTAAAACCCTATAAAAGAGAAAGAGATAGAGCATCTAAGTAAAATACAACCTAACCA
>JAQZBX010054591.1:0-18608 GCA_029593785.1 Cabassous unicinctus
TGTAAGAAAATACACATATATGCATATATATTTGTATATCATTTTACAAATATTGCTATGTACTGTGAAAAATCTTGATTTTTATGAACAACAAAAAAAAAAGAATTCTATCATTGTCTTTGGCATTTAATATTCTGATTAGTATGATGTTATGTATGTTTGTTTTATAAGTTCACAACTATTACTATACACTTATTGTTTTTCTATGTTTATGTATGAGTGATATACGTCAATAAATTTAAAAATTAGAAAAAAATAAAAAAATTAAAAAATAAATAGTATAAATAAATAAATAAATAAAAATCAACTTGTTTGTGTTTTCTATGCATGTCTACAGTAGCCAATGAAAATCCAGTGGAAACAAAAGGTAATGAATGGAGGGGGGTGGGGCAGGGAAGAAAGAAAGCAGAGTCAACCACTGAGGCCAGCAGTAGTGAGAGAGGGCTCCTCACTCCTGAAGACCACATGGCTGCTCTAACTCCTTTTCCTCCTGACCCCCTTAAACCCTGATCAGGTTCCACACTCCCACCAAGCTTTTGTAGACTGCAAATCCTTGACCTAAACCATAGCAGTCACCATGTGTAGTTCTTTATTATGGAATACCCATGCATTCAGAAGCACCACACATAGATATTTGCTGCAATTCAAACAAAAACATATCTAAAGCGCAAACAATCATTATGTATACTATGACAAATATATTTCATTAAAATATCAGATATGAAGAATCCAATTAATTTAACATGATTCTCTACTGGTCACTTTAAACATTACAGAAAAAGTCTACTAGACTAGAAAATGAAAAGTTTCCTGTTAGAACAGATTTTGCTTCATTAGAAACACATATATTTAAAGAGAGATCTAACTTTGAACTGTTGGAAAAAAGCTAAATGAAATGTCAAAAAAATTGTCTATCTTAATATATCATCCCTACCACAAGAATATATGCATAAATATGCTCATTTTAAAAATTGTTTATCTGTTTATAAAACCAGAAGAAAATTATTTTCCTGAAAGAGAATCAATCATTTTTAAATCCAGTAGATCTGGGCTTAAATCTCAGCCATGCCATTTATAAAGACTGTGGTCTTGAGCAGGCAATTTAAACTGAATTTCAGTTTGGTAATCCCTAAAATAGTAATAGCAATATTCTAACAAGGTTAACATATGGATTAGAAACAACATAGGTAATGAAACTATCATGCTGAGCAGTAGAGAGAGAGAGAGTCTTCGATAAAAGGTAACCATCATCCTCATCATCGTCAAATTCAACATCATCATCATCACTGAAACCATAGAATGTTTTTACTGGGGCTATACAAAAACTGAGAATTAAGATACTTCATTTATAAATCTTGGGTTTCTCTGATATTTCTGTAATATTTACCACTAAAAGAGAGTAGCAATCCAAAAAAAAATAAAAGTAAACCAGTCCCAACTAAGTTAATAGGTTGTTTTTCTAATTATCTGGATCCTTTTTATGAATGTGAAAGCTCGTTTTCTTCCCTCATCACATTGACACGAGGATTATAAAGTAAATGCATATAAAATCAGATCATGAGACAATTCAGCATGACATTGCCAGTCTTCTTAATAACTGATATCAAGTGGAAATTTCAAAGCTTATATGAATAAACTCTCAGAATTCAACTGAAATGGTCTATTGTTTTTAAGTTCTATGCCTGTCAGCCTAGTAAGCAAAGATTAAAAGTATACACTTGTATTCATGCTTGAAAAACTGTAATGTTTATTATAAATGTAGAAGACAGTTTTCAACATAAAATCTCTGTCTAGGTTTTCACTAGATCACTGACCAACTACCGCCAACTGTTACATTCTAGAATCATCTCATGTAAGTATTGGTTGAAGAAAATACTATGACAGTCTACCAAACCTGACTCCCTGGACAAAATTATTAACCACTTTGCTATAGTGTGTTTGGTATCAGCAACTGAAAAAAAAAATTTGAAACAATATATAATATGTGATTCTATTATTGTAAGAAAAACAGCAGTTTTTAAACTCATATATATTGAAAAAGAAGCTTGGAAAACTATGTACCAAATGACTGTCCAATAATTTTTGCTTCCTTATTTAAAATTATCTAAAATGTTAATTTTTAACAAAATAGCAAAGAGAAAAGCAAAAACAAGTATCTAGTCTAAATAACTAAGAAAACTACAATAGTTTCTTTATATATCAGGATCTCAGGATTATGAAGCAAATTTACATATCAGGACTTAATAAGAATTCAATTCCTCCTTATATATTTCCCATCCCAAGCTACGAGAAACCAAAAATCCATGATATTTGTACTCCATTAATAAAGAAACTCAATTCTATACTGCCTTGGTAGAGACTGCATCTACTTTAGCCAAATTCACAAGCCACATTACTTTGCTTCACCCTTTCATTTTTCAAAAGTTCACAAAATTCAACCTAAGAATACTTTGTTCTACGACCCAAGAACCCAAGATGCCCTATGCAAGGGGAAAGAAGAGCATGGAATCAGCACTAGCATATTCTACCAAAGGAAGTAAAGGAGCCAGAGGCAACAGGGAGGAACTCACACATCTGCCCAACCTCCAGGCACACAGACGAGCATTCCCCTTGCAGACTCCACAGATAGCATATCAATGACACTGTGGCTTTATCAGAAGCATCAGAATCTAGAGATCTCAGGAAATCCTCACTGGCTAAACAACCATCTCTTTGGTCTAGGAAACTATGCTCATTTTTGCCTTCAACTATAGATGAAATAAATCAAAATTATTTAATTGTTAATTAATAAAGTTACATGTCTGGAACAAAGTTTTATTTTCTCTAACAATAAGGTAAAAAAAAAACACTAAAATACAGCTTTAAATGTAGTGGTTTGGGAGCAGGTGTAGCTCAGTGGTTGAGCACCTGCTTCCCATGTATGAAGTCCCAGGTTCAATCCCCAGTACCTCCTAAATAAATAAATTTTTTAAAAATTTTAATGTACTGGTTAATAAAAACAAACAACAATAACACTGGTAAAAAGTAAATAAAAATTAGCTAAATCCATCATCTTTTTGAACGACCATGGAATAGTATATTAGTATTTTATCAGAAAAATAATCGTAGGCTTAAAGGAAGGATGTATACCACAGCTAATCATAGTGAAAGTATGATGTTGAAAATTAAAGACTAATTATATCACAATTGATTTGGTAAAAGATTGTGTAAAGATAATGAAGATAGCACATTCTTTAAGATGATGTTGAATTAATGGAAATAATACTTCCTCAGCTAAAATTATGCTTGAATATGCCACAGTCAGTAAGATACAGAGGAAGAAGTTGCCACTATTTCTACAAATTCAGGGCTTTAGAAAACTGTAGCCTTGGCAAAGACCGAACCGGATGTACAGCCGTCCTTGCTACCCGCCTCCTAATGTTAATAACACTGCAAAAAAAAAAAAAGTATAAATTAAGGAAAGACTAATCAGGGGAGAAAGAAAATGATCTAACTAACCTCCACCTCAATGGGATATCTGGAGAGAGGTCTGGAAGGGACCCAAGATGAAATTACTAGGGGGGAAAAAGAGGGCTATGCCAATAGGGGTTGGACTAAGCCTGCATGCTTGAAAATCTCAGGGTATTACATGAACTTAAGAGTTTATCCCATCAAACTAGCTGAAGAAATGTCAATAAATCAAATGTTTACAACCCACTAATTTTACCACCTGTATAGGGTCTGGCAGTAGAAAGTGGTGGCACTCACTCTTCTATGAAGTTGGTTTGGGGATGAAGTGGCTTTTTTTCTTTGTCTACTTTATTGTGAAAAACAAAACAAAACATATATATATATATATATATATATAACATAAAATTTGCCATTTTCACCTTTTTAAGTGTATAATTAGCAGTATTAATTACTTTTACATCATTGTGTCTCCATTGCCACCATCCATACCCAAATCTTTTCCATCACCCCAAACAGATACTCTGTTCCTATTAAACAATAACTCCCCAGCCCCTGGAAACCTCTAACTCTATTTTCTGTCTGTTTGAATCTGCCTATTTTAGATATTTCATATAAGTGGAATCATACAAATTTGTCCTTTTAAGTCTGGCTTATTTCACTTGGCATAATGTTTTCAAGGTTCATCCATGTTATGTGTCAGAACTTCATTCCTTTTTATTTCACTGTATAGATAAACCACATTTTATTTATCCATTCATCTTTTATGGACAGTTGGGTCATTTCACCTTCTGGCTATTTTGAATAATGCTGCCATGAACACTGGTGTACAAGTATCTGTGTGTGTCCCTGTTTTCAATTATTTTGGGAATATACCTAGGAGTAGAATTGCTGGGTCATATAGTAATTCTACATTTAACTGCTTTCCACAATAGCTTCACCATTTTACATTCCCACCAGCAACGCAGAAGAATTCCAATTTCTCCACATCCTCACCAACACTTATTTTTCATTTTCTAAATAATGAGTGTGAGATGATTTCTAATTTTGACTTTGATTTGCATTTCCTAATGACTAATGATGTTGAGCATCTTTTCATGTGCTTATTGGCCATTTGTATATCTTCTTTGAAGAAATGTCTATTCAAGCCCTTTGCCAATTTTTTCTTTCTCTTTTTCTTGCTGAGTTGTAAAAGTTTTTTATATATTCTGAATATTAGGCACTTGTCAGATAAATGATTTCCAAATATTTTGTCACATTCTCTAGGTTGCCTTTTCACTTTCTTGATAATGTCCTTTGATGCATATATAGTTTTTATAGCCTGTTTTTTATGGTTTTTTACCAACAATTAATTATTAAAAGTTTCTAAACATAATGAAAAACTGATCTAATTCTAAAATTAATTTTAATTAATTAATCTAATTAAAGTTAATGCCCATATTCTGATAACATAGATACTACCATTAACATTTGAATGTACTTGCTTTATCTCATACCCCATCCATATGTCAAACCACTTATTTATTTTATTAGAGAACTTGTGAGCTTACAAAACAATCATGCATAATGTGCAGAATTCCCATACATCACCCCTCCACCAACATCTTACATTGTCGTAGAACATTTGTGCAGATTATAAAAGAACATGATCAGACTATTACTACTAACTATGGTCCAAAGCATATAGTTGGAATATTTTTCCAATACACCCCCTACTATTAACACTATGTATTAGTATTGCACATTTGTTCATGCACATTGTTCACATAGTTCATGAGAGAACACTTTCATATTTGTACTGTTAACCACAGCCCATCTTCTACCACATGGTTCACTGTGTTATACAGTCCCACACCTTGTACTTTCTATCCAAAGTGTACACTCAGTGGCTCTCACTTTCATCAGAGTTGTGCGGTCACTGCTCCAGTAAACCTTTGAATGTTTTCCTTAACCCAAAAGAAAAAATCCCATAACCCCCTACTATTGACCCTTAGTGTTGATATAGATGAAAGAATATTACAATATTGCTGTTAACTATAGTCCATAAGTTTCATTAATTGTATTTTTCCCATGTATCACTATATTCTTAACACCTTGTAATAGTGATGTACATTTGTTCTAGTTCATAGAAGAACATTCTTGTATTTGTATTTTTAACCACAATCCTCATCCACCTCCGGGTTCACTATGTTACAGGGCTGAAGTAATTTTAGCAGCCTGCTACTTATCTCATACTGCCTGCTCCCTTGCTCCCTTGCTATCACCTAAAGAAGGTGGCAAGAGCAAAAAATGGGAGCCAACAATGACTAGTTACTTATCAGAGTAGTAAAGAGTGTCCAACTACATATAAAATCACAGGCATTTTTCTCAAATTACAATCATCCTATCCTCAAGGGATAGAAGCTAAAACCACACTTCTAAACACTGATTGTGGGCATATTGCTCCGATTACTGCTACTCCTGGTACCAATAATTCTTCAATTTTGTTTTCCTAGAAAGAAGTATTAAGTTCCTATCAGCTCATTTAAATTTGTTTCTGGAAACAGACGGGCATTTTTCCTATTATCCTTTTTTATGGATATTTGTTCTGGTAAATATTATAAATTCAAAAAATTAAAGTGAATCTTATGAAGAGCAAAATATAATAGAGAAGTAAAAAGAAGTTAATATAGGTAGCTCTTTAAAAGCTATATAGATCTACATTTAAATTTTAATGATAGAGAAGCAGGTATAGCTCAGTGATTGAGCTTCATATGTACAAGGTCCCAAGTACAATCCCAGGAACCGCCTTAAAAAAATTTTTTTTTTTAATAAAAATTAATGATACATAAATTAGGAATTTCTTCTCATTTTGCTAGGACCAGACATCAATGTTATTACCTGTGATGCTTTTCATCTGATGTTTTCAAAAGGCACAATGAAGGCAAACTATTTTATGTCTCAAACGGCACTTGCAAAACAGTAAGACTGCCTTTTAAGTGTCAAAGTGTCAGTTTAAAATCTTCCATTTCTATCACAATTCGTTAGTGCTAAAATAAGCAATTTTAGAAACTGAACTTTTTGCTTACTGATATGCAATTCATTAAGTTACTGCTTCACTGTTAAAAGTAGCATTCAACTTACAATATACAAAGCAAGTGAACCCAACAGTTTGAGTATTCTATTTTAGAAATAATTTTGAATTTTTTTATGTTTAATGAATTTGGGTCAGATTTTGATTCAAATTCCTTCTGTGCCACTTATTACCTGAGTGAAAATGGGCAATTCAGGTCTCTGAAGTTCAATCTCCTCATCTAAATAGAATGATCATGCCCAATCATATTGTTATTGAACTGATCAGAAGAGACAGTATATATAAAGTACATATGTAATACAGTATCTGTATGTAATAAGCACTCAAAAAAGGGAGGTATAATAGAAAGAAGCTTCATGAATGTAAGTTTGGATGTACTAAAAATGTTTAATCCCTGTAGAATAGAAATCAAAATTCTCACATTTATTTGACTTCTTACCTTATTTTTTCATGATAAATGCTGGATACTATGATATTATCCTTCACAGCAACTATCACACTCTAATGATAAGTATAGCAAGTACCTAAATGCTGTTCAATTTAGATATTCTGAATATATACAAGAGTATAGAGAATAGAATCATGAACCAACAGGTATGCATTACCCAGCTTTAACAATTATCAATGGCTAAACTTGATCCATATTCCCACTCTCCCACACCCCATTGGATTATGTTTAAGCAAATCCCAGCCACCGTATCATTTCATCCTTAAATAATTCAGTACATATCTCTAAAAGATAAGGACTCTTTATTGAACAAATCTAAAATACCATTATCTCACCTAAAGAAATTAACCAGTGTACAAAATTTTCCAATGGTAACAAACTTAAAAAATAAAAATAAAATAAATTTAAAAACAGTTGTTTTGTTTGAATCAGGAAGTTCATACATGACATTTTGGTGAATAAGTTTTTAAGTCTCTGTTAATTTAAAGGTTCCCCTCAATGCTATATATCTGTTGAAGAAACCACGCCCTGTATAATCTCTGATTTTCTAGATTTTGCTAATTGTATCCCAAAAAAATGTTCTACAGGCTCCTCTAGCTCTTATTTTTCTGTTACAGGCATTTATTCTTAAAAGCTGTTTTAAATGCTTCAACTTGATTTATTCTGCCTTATGTACCAGCCTTCTAACATAAATATTAATCAAATGAACAAAAAAATGGTTAAATGATAGAAAATGTAAAGAAAAAAAGTGACTGAAAGGCACAGATAATCAATTTTTGCAACGACTTAACCAGGTATAAGTGGGACAGCTCTCTAAGGTACTCCACATTAAGATGTTTGAAATGCTGCCTGCCTTCTAAATCTAAATGGGCTCTTGTGCCTCCACTGCCCACCTATGACATTTCCACACCCTCCTACACCATCTACAAAGGATAAGTGTAACACCTGCACACATCTGAATAAGCTGTGACTAATATACTAAGATCCTACCCAGTATTGTGCCACTGTAATTAGCTCCTACCATTTTAGAAGAATAACATTAAAATATATGAAGTCTGGAATATCTTTAAAGTAGAGGATAGAAACATTATAATCACTCCTGTTCAGGCAGAAAGAAGGTAAAAATGATATACTGGAACGAATTCATCAGTTACAGGAAAATCAGCTGAAATGCAGGAACGTTCCATTCTAGTATACTAAGCTTAGTTCACATTTGATATTAAATGATTAGTAGGAACCAAAAGATCACAGAAAGATTTAACAGTAATAGGCTGTATATCAGAAAAAACACGGATTCATGATCTAATGAACAAGGAGTTCTTCAGTGAACAAATGGAAAAGTCAGTTCCTTATGCACTGGTTTTTCTGCCACCTTCAAATAACCAGCCCGTGATTACCTTTCATTCTGTCATTTTCAAATATAAAATGCAAAATGCATACCAGCACAATAAAAATACCACCTTAGATAGGTGGAGCAGTTTACTATTTTAAAAGCAATCTGACATATTTCAAAACAAATAATGAGTGCCAAAAAAGAAACTAAACCAAAGAAGGATGGGAATTTTACCTCTAAAGTACAGATTTTAAGGAATGAAACTTTTAAGAGAACAAAAAGCATTCAGAATTGAATTCACTTTAATCCTTCAATAACTATAGTCTTAACATTAAAGAGGGTAATAATAAAACAGGTGCAACACATTTCCAGGAGATAAATATACTACAACAAAGTATGGCCACACAGTGCATTGTTTTCCATGGGAAAAACTATATAAGGCTGTTTCTTCAAAAGAGTGTTGAACAAAGATTCCCCAACTTTTCTTCCTGCTCCAAAACACTCCGAGGATATGCATACTCTCATTAATAACAGGAGATTAATCTATTTAGAGATTTATTTTGATTAACAACAAAATTAAAAAGCAAATTATCTTTGAGAGTGTCAAGCTTATCAAGCATCCACACATTAAGATGAAAATTATTTGAATTTGAACATAATTTAGCTGAAATCAGCAGCACAAAAGAAGTTAGTTTTAAAGAGGTATTCTGGAAAGAAGGGGGGGAAGGACTGGATGAGATAGAGAAATAGGAAAAGCAGGTCTTCAGTCAGCTAAGGCACTATAAGGGAATACAGGAGGAGGGGAGAGGGAAAAGGGGCAGAAGGATACTAAGCACACTTTGAAAGCACTGAGGATTTGTCTAGGTTCTTGGAAAGTGCCTTTATTGTACATGCCTTATCAAGGGCAGATTCTTGTGGCAGAGCTGGTTTGAAAAGCTACAAAGAAAAAATGTTATCCGTTAGTCAAAACCATAGAATTTTCAAAACTGAAACTTTGGTTCCATTTCCGGTTGACAAAGTTCAGAAAAAACATAATGGAGCCATGAAAAGTTTAGAAAAAGGCACCAAAAGAGATTCAAGGAAAGGTAAACAAGATTTTTCTCCTCTAATGGCAACTTATAAAGGCACATAATTGAAGACCATAAAATCGATTTAATGCATGAATGGAATTAAATAAATTTTCTTATCAAATCTAATAATTTTAGAAAATGAAAGACACCTCTTATAAACTGAAAATTAAACTTTGTACAACTCTTCAAAAATTCACAGATGAGGGACAACGAGCAAGATGGCAGCAGAGTAAAGAGCTTGGAGAATCAGCTCCTGCTATACAGGGCAGCTGGTGATCACCCAGAGCTATCTAGAGCACTTGTCTGGGGGCTCCAGGAGACCAGAAGTGCATCCTGCAACATCCTTGAAAGAATGGGAGGAGACTGCCCATGTACAGAGAAGATTCATAAGTAGAGCCTCCCACGCCATGGTGGCCGGTGCCCATCCTCCACTGGAGGCACAAGCTGCCTCAGGAGCTGTTCCGCGGCTGGAATCGGAAGCTCCACTCCCAAAAACGGGGGGAGGAAAAGACGGTTGGGCACCAACTTTAGCTACTGATTAGTAAATTCGGTGAGCTAAAGTTTGAACCTGTCCAAGTCAGAAAGACGCTGGTGGCCGCCATCTTAACTCCGCACCTGACATGAGGGGGAAGCGGGGCTGACTGAAAATCACAGTGATGGTAGGGACCAACTTTTTTGCAGCTAGATCAGATTGCCGCTCTAGCCTAAGCCCCAGGCCCACCTTGGGCAGGGAGGAAGCTGGGGGGAGCTGAGCCAGCCTCTCCAGGAAATTACAGGCCAATTCTCTCTGGCCAGTGATCCTCCTACTTTGCCAGCGCAAGTCACCCCAGGAGCTATTCTGTGGCAGGAATTGGGAGCTCCATTTTCCAAAAATGGGAGGAAGAGACAGTTGGCCACCGATTTCAGCTACTGATTAGTCAATTCAGCCAGCTAAAGTATAACCCCAAGGACAGCTAAAGTTTGAGCCTGTCCAAGTCAGAAGGAGGCCGGTAGCCGCCAATTTTACTTCACCCCCAGCATGAGGGGAAGCCGGGCTGACTGAAAATCACAGTGATGGTAGAGACCAGTTTCTTTCACCCAGATTGGCCTGCAGCCCTAGCCTAGGCTTCAACCCCACCTCTAGCAGGGATGAAGCTGACGGGCCCTGCACCAGCCTATCCAGGTAACTTCAGGTACATTTAGCTGGCACAGACTGAATAAGAGGAAATCTACCAGGGCAACTGTGGTCATCTTGGACCTGCACTGCACAGATTGCTGCCTACACCTGCACCACCATTTCTGCCCCAGGCAGGGAAGAAAGGGGTGTGAAGCTTCATCAGTCTCTCTGGGCAACTACAGTCTAGGCCTGCATGAGTTGGATTATTCCACACAGCTGTGGCTCTGTCCCTACCCCTGGCAAAGGAGAAAGTTGGGAGAAGCTTCATTGGTCCTTGGGGCAATGAGGGTAGCTTGAGTCTCCACAGCTTATAGCACCAACTACATCCTTGGCTCCTACTACACAACTAGCAAGGGAGAAGGGCAGGAAGCCCTAAACTAAAGAGAAAAACTGCACCCAGAATAAATACTTTAATAAGCCAGATGCCAAGACACCAACAAAAAATTACAATCCACACCAAGAAACAGGAAAATATGGCCCAGTTAAAGGAACAAGCCTCCAGATGACATAAAGGAGTTGAGACAACTAATCATAGATGTTCAAACAAATCTCCTTAAAAAAATTCAATGAGATGGCTAAAGAAATTAATGATATTAAGAAGACATTGGATGAGCACAAAGAAGAATTTGAAAGCATACATAGAAAATGAAACTAAAAATACACTGGAATCATATAATAGCAGATTTGAGGAAGCAGAAGAAAGGATTGGTGAGCTTGAAGAAATGGCCTCTGAAAGTGAACATACAAAAGAACAGATGAAGATTGGAAAAACTTGAACAAGGTTTCGGAGAACTAAAGGATAGCAAGAGACATGCAAACATATGTGTCCCAGAAGGAGAAGAGAAGGGAAAAGGAGCAGAAGGAATATTTGAAGAAATACTGGTAGAAAATTTCCCAACCCTATTGAAGGACATGGATATCCATGTCCAAGAAGCACGACATACTCCCATCCAAAAAAATCCTAATAGACCAACTCCGAGACACATACTAAGCAGAATGTCAAATGCAAAAGACAAAGAGAATTCTAAGAGCAGCAAGAGAAAAGTAATACATAATGTATAAGAGATACGCAATAAGATTAAATGCTGATTTCTCACCAGAAACCATGGAGGCAAGAAGACAGTGGTATGATATATTTAGAGAAAAACTTCCAGCCAAGAATCTTATATCCGGCAGACTGTCTTTCAAAAATGAGGGTAAGTTTAGAATATTCACAGATAAACAGAAACTAAAAGAGTTTGTAATCAAGAGACCTGTTTTGCAGGAAATACTAAAGGGTGTGCTACAGCCTGAAGAGTAAAAACATGAGAGAGAGGCCTGGAAGAGAATTTAGAAATGAAGATTATATCAATAAAAGTAACTAAAAGCATCAAAAGTGGTGTGAAAATAAAATATGACAGATAAAACTCAAATATTCAGGCATAAATTTAACCAATGATTTAAAGTACTTGTATTCAGAAAACTACAACTCATTGTTAAAAGAAATCAAAAAAAGACCTAAATAATTGGAAGAATATTCCACGCTCATGGACTGAAAGACTAAGTATCATTAAGATGTCAATTCTAGGGGGCGGATGTGGCTCAAATGGTTGGGTGACCATCTGCCATATGGAGGGACCTGGGTTCGATCCTCAGGACCTCCCGGTAAAATAAAAAAATATATATAGAAGGTGCATGGGCTGCCAGGCGGTGTGTGCCGGTGAGCCACCAGGCCCCGGGAGCCATGCAGCAAGATGATGACGTAAAAGGAGAGAGACAAGACGAGATGCTCCGAAAGCTCCGAAAACCAGGAGCCGAGGTGGCGCAGATGGCAGAACACCTCTCTCCTACATCAGAGGTCTCCAGGATCAAATCTTGGTGAAGACTGGAGGAGGAGGAGGAGAAGAGATGAAACAGACACAGAGAATTGCCCAGCGAATGGACACAAAACAGCAAATGGGGAAGGGGGGCTATAAAATGGATCAAGTAAATAAAAAAATCTTTAAAGAATTTTAAAAAAAAAGATGTCAATTCTACTCAAGTTAATATACAGATTCAATGCAATCCCGATAAAAATTCCACCAGCATTCTTTAAATGAATGGAAAACATGGTTATCAAATTTATTTGGAAGGGTAAGGGGTCCTGAATAGCCAGAAACATCTTAAAAAGGGAAATTTCCAGACTTTAAGTCATATTACCTAGCCACAGTGATAAAAACAGCATGGTACTGGCACAAAGACAGACATAGACCAATGGAACCAAATTGATGGTTAAAAAGCAGACCTTCACATCTATGGTCAAGTGATTTTTGACTAGTCTGTCAAACCCACCCAGCTCGGGCAGAACAGTCTATTCAACAAATGGTGCTGAGAAAATTGGATATCCATAGCAAAAGAAGGAAAGAGGACCCCTATCTCATACCCTATAAAAAAATTAACTCAAAATAAATCAAATACCTAAATATAAAAGCAAGAACCATAAAACTTCTAGAAGAAAATGTAGGAAAATATCTTCAAGACCTGGTGGTAGGTGGTGGATTCTTAAAGGAGGTAAGAAGAGGACTGAGATGGACTATTGATATTTAATGTATATAGAAATTTTAATTAGCTTTACTGTAAAAATGTGGAAATGTACAGAGTTGATGGTAACACATTATAGTAACAGCTGGTTTATAAATGGGGATATGGCTGAAAATGGTAGTCTAGGGATGTAAATGTCAATTGGCAGAAAGTAGAAAATAATCTAGGGATTGAATAGCACAGTAAACCCAGAGGTGGATAAGAACAGTGGTTGATGGTACAGATGCAAGAGTGTCCTTTGTGAGCTAGACCAAATGTACATCACTATTGCAGGGTGGTGGGAATATGGAGAAGCATGGGAAAAATACAACTGGAGTGACCTATGGAGTGTGGTTAACAGTAATAATGTAATATTCTTGCATCAATGCCAAAGATGTACTGTACTGATAATGGGGGAGTACAGAAAAAGTGTGCCAAATGTACGCTGTGGACCTGGTAATAACTGGACCATATTATCTCATAATCTGTAACAAATATTCCACCAGCGTGTGGTGTGTTGATAGAGGGGTGTTGTTTGGGAATTCTGCACATGTGCATGATTGATTTGTAAGTTTACAAGTTCTGTCATAAAAATATATTTAAAAAATAATAATAGGGTGGGTTGGGGGGAAAATACACCAGATGTAAGATAAGGACTATAATTAGCAGTAAGATTTTGACAATATTCTTTCATAATTTGTAACAAATGTCTCATGACAATGCAAGGTGTTGGTGGAGGGTTAATGTATGGGAACCCTGTATGATGTTATGCATGTTTGCTTTGTAAGTTCACAACTTTTACTATACACTTATTGTTTATGTATGTTCATGTATAAATGATATAAAAATAATAATAATAGGGTGGGTTGGGAGAAAATACTTTGGTTAGTAGTAATATTTTGAGGATGCTCTTTAATCATTAGTTAAAAATGTTTCACAACAATGCAAGGTATTGGTGGTAGGGTGAAGTATGACAGCCCTGTATGATGTTAATGTATGTTTGTTTTTTAAGTTCACAACTATTACTATACACTTATTGTTTATATATGTGCACATATGAGTGATATACTTCAATAAATTTTTTAAAAAATAATTTTTTTTTAAAAAGAAAAAAAAATTCACAGTTGAGACAGACATGACAAATCATTAACTATAACATATCAGTAAGGGTACTAAAACATTCTGGAAGTGATACCATGGGAACAGAATGCTCAACTGCATGGACCCTACTTGGGACTCAATATGAGGGTAATTCTTATGCTATTACTGACATTCTTGTTAGGCTACCATCTCTGAAATTAGGAATATTTGCCTAACTGAATATCTGGTGCAAATGTCTATGACACTAAAGAAGATTTTCAAGTTACTGTTGAAGAGAATGAAGGGTCAAAGAATGCAAAGAACTTGAAACTACTCCTAGTTCTTACAGAGATTTCATAGATTCAAATATTTTCAGAGTTAGAAGAAGCCTTGAAGACCATGTAACCAAAGTCAACTAGTAAACTGAACCAGCAATTTGTATATGCTTCCTTTTTTAATACCTTACAACTGTATGGTAAATGCTCATGTTATCTCATTTTTTAATTCTGATACAAGAACTTTGTGATTTGATAAGGAAAACAGCACTGTACCTGAATTACATATGAGAAAACTGAAGTTTGGCCAAGGACACACAATGTACAAGTGGTATGACCTCTTCAGGTTACATGTAAAGAAAGAGCTAAACATGTCCCCGTACTGAGAAACTTTCCAATTATTCCCAAGTCAAATGCATTGGCTTTCCTACTTTCCTAAAATACTTCAAACACCCCCCTCTTAGCATCTTAGCACCTTTTAGGTGTTTAAAATCATTTAAGTCAATCACATACAAATCTGTTTCACTCTCCTGTGAGGTCTCTGAACCTAGGACAATGTCTTCCCACACAGCACTATAACCCCTTAACCTGACAATACACATTAGCTTAAATAACTATGGAATTAAGTGCTTGCTGAACACACATCTTTTCTTTTGCCTAGGGCTTTTTCCACAATGTGCACTTGTATCTTGCTTACCTTTATATCTTCTTGTAGATGCAAGTGATGGTGATGGTGATGATAGTAGCAATTACAGAAATAGCTCAAGCTTATTGCATGCCAGGCATGGGTCTAAACGTTTCTATCCTCACAACAAGCCTATGAGTCAATGACTGTTAGTTTGCCCAATTTATAGCAGGAGAAGTAGGCATAAAGAGGATAAATGGTACATCCAAGGCCACATGAGTGGAGATGGGAGTGTAACCCCAGACATCATGCACTTAACTGTTAAGCTATTCTCCAAAATGGTCACTACCCAAGTATGATCTCTTCTGCAAGAACACATTTCTGCAACATGAATCCATTCATATGAAGCTAGTAAACAGGGGAAGGATGTCAATATAACTGAGATTATAACGGTTCATAAACAATTTTTCCCAGCACATTTATGTTTTCAACCAAATACCTCTGGTTTAACAAATTCACCAACATAAACTAAATGCAGTAAGCTGCAGAAGATTGCTTTACATGGTGCAATCCATGCTACTTGGTAACTAGTTCTATTTGATCACATACGACATCTTGGTTGGGCCTTTCGCTTGGCACACCTTCATTTTCGTGCATTTTGCTGCCTTTGTCTCTGTAATTCAGCAGCCTCAACCCTTCCATCAAGCAACCATCACTTTTTCAAAAAGATAAAACCTTACATTTACGGTAGCATTTCTAGACTTATTAGGAATCTTACATGTCTTTTTAACTATGCTATTATTATTAACACTGTTACTGTTTTTATTCATGTTCTGGCTACAAGGCTGTATAGGTATTGAGTGCTCTGTGCAACCCTATTGTTTCCAGACCTTTTATTTTTAGTGCATGATATGTAAAACCACAATATTTTTCAGAAATACATACATCACGTCACAGTTAAAACAACGGAATAAAAAATAATGTTTTAAAACCATTATCAATGTATACTATATATCTCTTTATGACCACTCAGATCTTTCAAGTCTTTCTACAGAATAAAATTACCATCCTCAAAAATACTTGGTATCTAACAGCCATTCCTTCTCTACTCATCTTGGTGCCTTCTGTGTAAACTCACAAGTCAGGAGTTCCTCAGAGTGCATGGAAGAGAACTGTACAAACATGCTATCACAGGTTCCTAAACTTGACAGGTCATCAGAATCACCTGAGTTCTTTAAAAAGAAGTCTAAGTCCTCAGACCCACACAGACCTATTTGGATCTCCAGAGACAACATCATGGAATCTGTATTTGAACAAGTTCCTCAGTTGATCTGATATCTGACAGCCCAGCCACTTAATGAGTAGGAATTTACAGAAGAATGAAGCACAAAAATTAAGCCCAAAAAAGCATATGGTTTTGCTTTCTGATATGATCAATAATTCAAGCAGTCTGCTCTTTTATGTGAACCTCTAATTAGCACTATACCCATTAAATATACGTCCCAGAGACTCAAATCTTTTGGCTGTTCATATGCCGGTTGAGCCCTGAATCTGCTTCAGTAGAGTTGCAGCCAACACCTATTCTCCAGTTCATAGGACTCACCAAGGACAACTAGCAAAAGGAAGATGATGGACAGCGCCCATCCCAAAAAACAGAGAGTATCTACAACAGCAAGCAAGACAGTTCCACCCATCTGCCCCCTGCGATCTAAGCTCCCTTTCAATCAGATCTAAGCTCCCTTTCAATCAGAAGCAGAGTGGGCATTATCATCCCAAAATCCTCAAGATTGAGGAATGAACAAACATGAGAGGAATGCAATTATGGACTAAAGTAGATTTATTATTATTCTAGCAATGGAAGAACTTGTAACATTGATATAAAGACAGTGGTAGCCAGAGGTTCTGAGGGGAGGGAGAGGGAAGAATAGGTGTAATATGGGGCATTTTGGGGCCAATGGAATTGTTCTGCATGATATTGAAATGACGGATACAGGCCATTATACATTTTGTCAAAACCTATAAAATTGTGCAGTGCAAAGTGTAAACCATAATGCTAACTATAGACCATGGTTAGTTACAGTGCTTCAGTATGTGTTCATCAATTGTAACAAATGTACCACACTAATCAAAGGTGTTGTTAATGGGGGAAAATGTGGGAAGGGGAGAGAGAGAGGTATATGGGAATCCCCTGTATTTCCAATGCAACGTTTATGCAATCTAAAGCTTCTTTTAAAAATAAAGGAAAAAATAATAACAATAATAATTTAAGCAGGAAGAAATGCCATCCCAAAAAAAGTGTACAAAAGTTATATATTAAAAACCATTTTTTAATCATGTAACTCAGAACTGATCAATTCAAATACAGAAGGTCTGTTCTTTTAGCTGTATATGATTAATAAAAGGCATGAATGAGTGCAAATAGCAACATAACTATCAACTATACCCTCTAACTAGATGCCTGATATGCAAATAAGACACTCACTGTGGGAAACAAGAGCAAATCATGTAATAGGACTTTGTAATATATGCACACACAGGTCATTTTCTTCTTGGCACAGAGCCCCTACAATCTAAAAGAAGGAAAGTCACTATATTCTTTGACTTTTTTTAATTTGAGAATTCTTGGGTCTGTTGTAGCAAATCAATCTCATCAAAGCTATACAATATCACCTACACTATTGCTAGTCATACTGCTTAATTTACCTCAATATACTTTTCACTCATTTCTCCATTCATATTTCTTATTTAAATGCATGTATGACCACAGCTGGAGAAATGTTATAGCTACTACAGTACATGTGGCAGTACAACTCTAAACACTGTAGAGAAAAGACGTTATTAATATACTTGTCCTAGACCAGAGAACAACATGACACTGACCAAGAAACATCGTTCCATGCTTCAGAATTGGCAACTAGCTGACATGTATTCCCGTAGATTAATCTATAAGGGGCCATGTTTTTAAAAATCAAGCAAGTTATAATTATACAAACAAAATGCTCTAGGAAACTTCATAAAATAATATAAGAATGAGGGTGTAAATACTTGTGACCCATAATATTTGCAAGAAGGAAACAAAAGTTTAATGTGGGGGCCAAAAAAAATATTTTCTCAATTAACATACAAAGAAACAAACCTCATTTGGACTGCCAAACATAATTAATGTGGATCTCGAATTATACTTTTATCTGGCCTTTACCTCGTTGTTCCAAAAAAATGTCTTTCCTATTTTTCTTCTCTAAACCCCCTCAAAGATTTCTATTTCATAATACCACATTTCAAATAAAATAAAGTATAATCAAAAGATCTATCAGTTTTTGTTTGTCTAAGCCTCAAATATTTTCATTTAACTGGTAGTTCAGCTACTTGAAATTTAAATGATATGAATTTGAAATATATGGTAATCCAGAGATGTCCCCAAGGCACTGATATCCTGCTATGTTCAGGTGAAGCTCAAATTTCACTTAAGGGAAGCGGGAGTGGCTCAGTCGATAGGGCCCCGTTTACCATATGGGAGGCCCCGGGTTCGCTTCCCGGGGCCTCCTTGTGAGGGCAGGCCAGCC
>JAQZBX010054592.1:0-18611 GCA_029593785.1 Cabassous unicinctus
CCGCGAGGGTTACAATCAGCTCTTTTATAAGCAGGGAAAGGGGAAGTGCATTAAGGCTTAGGTGTCGATACATGATTGGGTAATTTGAGTTGCTAGGCGTGGTAGAGATGGTGACTATTCGCGCGCGTGCGAACATTGTGGCGCGAACAGTAACAGGATATGCTATTTTAAGAAGAAGAAGAAGAAGAAGAAGAAGAAGGAGGAGGAGGTAGAGACGGCCATGACAGTTGTATTCATTCGACATTGCCCCCAACATTATCCTTCTTAGGTATTGATATTTATGTTTTTTATAAGGGTTGGGAAGTTTTCTGTCATTATTTCCTCAAATATTCTTTCTGTTCCTTTTCCATTCTCTTCTCCATCTGAGACACTGATAGCACATGTTTGTGCATTTCACATTGTCATTCAATTCCCTTAGATCATGTTCTATTTTTTCCTTTCTTTCTGTTCTCCTGTTTTCTTTTCAAGTTCAAATGCTGTGCCTTCCAATTCACTAATTCTGTCCTCCACCAATTCAAATATGCTGTTATATGCCTCTAATGTATGTTTAATCTCATGCATTGTGTCTTTCATTCCCATAAGCTCTGTTACTTTTCTTTGCAGGCTTTCAAATTGTTCTTTATGTTCACCCAGTGTTTTCTTAATATCCGTTATCTCTTTAGTCATATTTTCCTTCAACTCCTTGAATTGATTTAGATTAGTGTGATTATCGTTGATTAGCTATCTTAAATCCTGTTCTTGTCAAGATTTTTGGTTTGATCCTTGGGTGGGCTATCTCTTCCTGTTTCTTTGTATGGTTTGTAATATTTTGCTCATGTCTAGGTATATGCATATGTTGGTGAATTTGCTCTGATGGTCAAATTCTCCCTCTTGCCTAGTGGTTTTGTTTCATGGCTCCTCTTTGATTTTTGGTTCAACTTATTCTAAGTGTTTAAAACTGCCCTGCTTATGTTATCAAAATAGGGCCAGGGATTCACAGATCTGATCCAAAGGGTCTGAGATGAAAGGCTCCAAAAAGCGGTTTTCTCCTTATAGTTTCCCAAATAGACAGCAGTTGGCTATCATCAGCGAATCTTTCCATAGATAAGGTTCAAAGCGGGGTCAGCTGACCAAACTTACTGAAGAGAAACCTCTCTTCTCCCTCTGCCACACCCTCCCTCTTCCCAGGGAGGAAGATGTCTGTTTCTCTTTCAGTTGGCTGCTGTGAGCCATGGGTTTTATCCTGGCTGTTCACCTTGAAGGTGGGGAATGGGTATCATTCCTGGCCTTGGGGCAACTCATGGCTTTCATTTTGGCTTCTTTGTTTCTCTGTTCCTCACCATCTTAGAGGATGTGTAGCACTCTCGTGGTCTGCAGATCCCCAAAACAGCTCCCTAGGATAGCTCTTAGCGCATCCTCCTTTGTTTTTGTGAGAAAGTTGAGACCTGCCTGCCTACTCCAATGCCATCTTCCTGCAAGTCCTGCAACATTGAATTTCACCTGAAGTCAATCTGGCTTGAGTTTTATATCCATGATCTTCCTCTTCACTCATTTCTTTTTAAAACACCTGATGGCTGAACCAATCAAGTCCCCAAAGTAGATTTATAAATTTTAAAACTATATATATATATATAAAATCAGTTTTGCTTTGCACCTCTGCTTTGCCTTTTTATCAATGTCCAAAAATCTTCTTAACAATTCCTTTACAAAATGAGCACTAAGTCATCTAATTTGGGGATGGAAAACAGAGGAGGTAAGAAATGAGATGATTAGTCAAAACTCATGTATTTGGGCATGGAAATTATTTGTTAAACCATTTTGCCACAATCATGAAACAGCTTTTGCATCACCTTCATTTCCTCCACATGTTTTGAGAGAGAAGAGAGAGAATATTGCACTTTAAATCCTGTTTTGATTCAAAGTAATCATGTGTATATTTGGGATGAGTAAGGGAGGAGGCAGTAATGAAAAAGTGTTTTTACTATAACTTGGAATAAATAAATTAACATATTGGGAAGGAAGCCAATCAATAATCTTATTTTAGAGTTGAAAGAGATTTTCGAGATCATCTTATTTAAAAGCCATGTTTTCAGATTAATAAACTGAGTTAAGTGTTTTGTCCATGATAGGTCACGGACACTGAGATGTCCCAACTTCCAGACTTTGTTTTTCTCTTACTATTTAAATGTGATTACATTGCAAAATGGCCCAATAGGTATCATCATGTTTCTATTACTGCTTGGGAGGACTGGGTACATGTACAAATAACATTTACCTAATACCTGATACAGAAATCCTAGTGCCCTAAAGTAACTGTTTGAATGATGATGCCTTTGCTCTTTTTATATCTGTGCAATGAATGCACACTTTCAGCTCTGTTTAATAAATTGTCCCCTTGAGGGCACTAAATCCTGCTCTTCTGGTAAAGCTCATTCACCTCACATGGGTAAACAATTTGCTTCTTCATGAATTCTGTTGTTTACTCACAATCTTCAAATAGAATAAAGCCGGTTTTCTGTTACTACTGTTATCACCAATTCAGGCAGACTTCACTGCAAGATTGGAATGAATTGGTGGTCAATTGTTGATAAAATGGATATTGGTTAAGCACAGCTAAATGAAAAGGAAGATAAGGTTGACCAAATACATTAGAATGACAGCCAAGTAAGTTTATTTAGTTGTAGTTACTTTGATTTCTTCCCTAGTAGTGGAAAGCTTTTCAAATATAGTTAATTTTACCTTTTGAAGTTACGGTGGATAGTTCAAAAATAAAATTGCCCATTTCCTAGTAATAAGGTAAATATCTCTCAATTTTAAAAAATCCTATTCATCAGAAAAAGTAGCATTCAAATAATCTGTTTTCATCAAAAGTTTGTTTTTCCCACCTTTACTTCATTACCTTCCTAAACACGTTACCTTTAATCCCTTTACAGAGAGAGCTTCAAGATAAATTATACCAATGTAAGGTTAAAGTGAAAACATGTCAAGGCATAGAGTTTAGGCAGCTAGAATTCTGTTGATGTTATTCACTATCCTTCTACGTTTATCAAACAAAAGTTTCTAAATACTGCAGTTCAACTTGGTTAGATTGATTGTTCCATTTTATAATGTATTGAACACTCACGTTGTGTTTTAATTTCCTAGGCTGTTGAAAGCAGATACCATGAAATGGGTTGGCTTAAACAATGGGAATTTATTAGCTTACAGTTTTAGGCCAAGAAAAAGTCCAAATCAAAGCATCATCAAGGTGATGCTATTGTCCCAAAGACCAGCTGCCTGTGATCCTTGGCTCCTCTGCCACATGGCAGGACACATGGTGGCTTCTGCTGGTCTCTCCCTTCTCTTCCAGGTTTTGTTCATTTCAGCTCCTTGCTTCTGTGGCTTTCTCTCTCCCTTCTGCATTCATTCCATTTATAAAGGACTCCAGTAATATGATTAAGTCTCATCCTAAATGAGGTGGGTCACACTTTAACTGAAGTGGCCTCATCAAAACTTCCTACTTACAATGGGTCCACACCCACAGGAATGGATTAGACTTAAGAACAGGTTTTTCTGGGGTACATACAGCTTCAAACCACCATAAGTTGTTTAAATTTTTAATTTTATTTTGGCTTCCCTTATTTGTTTATTGATTGATTGATTCTGTGAAATACAACCTGAGCGAAGAAGGATTAGTAAGAGATGGTCCTTTATGCCCTTGTTGCTCCACCTTAGGGAATTCATTCTCTCTCCTTCCCACTTGTGCCCTAATCAAAAGCTGCAGATGAAAGAAAACGTCCAACCCCATGAAAAATTTTGGGACTATTGCAGCATATTGGCAGATCTGATATAGTTTTGAGGTTTCAGGTGCTTATTAAGGCCAATTTACTAATATTTTCCAATTGAGTCAAACTCACAATGTGGGTCTGCATCTAATGAGGTAACCTATAGATGATTTGCATGAGAAGTACTTTTTGTTGTTTGGGATTTAAATCTATAAGTAAGTGTTGATCATGTACATTCAATAAGCTTTATGTTAACTTAGAGAATTATGGACTGATCTGCCATTTACTATTTTAAACACTTAAGCAGATGTCCACTGTATATTCGTATTTTTTTATAAAATGCTTTAATCTTTAATGAGTATAACATAAATGGAAGATCCTCCTAATGTTACTGTTCATTATTTTAAATTTGATCTTGCTTTTACCTTTTCAGATTAAAGAGTCCTATTTTTAAAAATGCCTTCCCATGTTTCAATTTCTTATGTTAGTAAATTTTGCCTTGTTTTATGGCCCTCTTCCAGCTCCCCCATGACCTTTTATATCGATACCTAACTAAAGATTTGGGCTGTGTGCTAGACCTGGAGAAGCCATGATTCTGTATTAACAGGATATCATGGTTTGAATTCCATTCTAATAAATTTTCCATGATGCTGTTTATCGTTCTGGTTTCTTGTGACAATTGCAGTACATTGGAATGATAAGGAACTTGAAAGAAAAGCACCACATTAAAATACATATCCCAACTAAAGTACAGGAATATTTACAAAACAGGAGTTCAAACACTGTGTACTTCTAGTATTTGAAAAGTGATAAAAAGTACATTTTGCATACAAAATAAGTGAAATTAAATCACATTGTTTGCATTACATGGCTTTTAAAATTATTTTTGAGCCTCTTCTTACCCTTTCCTTAGGACATTCAGCCTTGTTTCTGATCAGCTCTTATAGTTGTCCCAACAACATGCTTTCTTTGGCAACCATTCCCTTGAGTCTGATCATCCCTGTTTTTATATCTCTATGTCATGTGCAAAGAATTTTTAGCCTATATTTTTCTTCTCTATCAATGAAAATTTTAATCAGACATTGTAACAGCTCTTCAGATGCTTATTTCTCTAAACTCTCTTAAAATCTATGAGGGAAGAATCTGTTTTTTTCTTTCTTCTTTATATTCCTAACTCTAGCATGGAACAGGAACTCAAGGCTGAGCTCTTAAATACATCAAACAAAAAGCACTATGTGCCTTGAATATTAACTGCAGATGACTTATTCTTCATATTCAGAATTGCTGGCAAGTCAGTGTGTTAAAAATAAATAGATTCATCTAATATAAATCATGGCTATAGTGAATAGTACAATTATAAAAATGTTCTTTCATCAATTGTAACAAATGTACCACACTAATGTAAGGTGTTAATAATAGGGTGGTATATGGGAATTCTTGTATTTTATGCATGAATTTTCTTTAAACCTACAACTTCTCTAATAAATTTTTTAAAGTATAAATAGATTCATAAGATATATGTGGAGGAAATAACCTTAAGGATCATTCCATTCAATTCCATTGCTTTATAGATGAGAAAACTGAGACCCAGAGAAGGTGAAAGTGTTTGTCCATTTTGTGTTTTTTGTTTATACATATTTAAGGTAGTATAAAGAATGATATTAAAATATAACAGATTATATTCATGACCATTCCAAATGATAACATTTCTCCTATCATTGAGCATTAACCAGATGGCTATTCACAAATCAAGAAAGTCTCCCTTTTTAAAGGCTTTGCTGTGATATCTGCCCGAATGCAGGTATTTGCTTGAATGCATGGTGTCTAATAGTGTTGGATTGGCACTCAGATGGGAGTTATGATATATCAGGCTGGCAGTGTGCTGACAGGGAAGGAGGAGGCTGAACAGAGAGCCTTGGAGAACCAAGGTCTCTGCTTCCAGGATATTCCAAAATGGGGTGTGTCTGAAGGAAGATCTACTCTGGAGAAAGTAAAGAGGTGAGTCCTGAGGCATGAAAAAGTCTTCTTAGATACAAGAATATCCAAGAAACCCAGGTAGAAATGGGTCAGATATGTTGTTTGGACACATACATGTGTGTGTGTCCTCTGAAAGTTCCAGACTTTCGCTTGACACACCAAAACATGGATCTGGAAAAGGAAGAATGATTATTAAAGTTTACTGGTTTATCAATGAAGAGGACTCAGGGACTAATGAGGGAGCCTGACACTACCTGAGAACCCACAAGAAGATCTAGGATCACAAACACACAAACACACATTTATACATACACACAACATTTATATATGGACATATACATCGAGACACACACACACTGGTTTGTTAACATTCTGTTGATTCTTACTGATAGGATTAGAAATAGATATATTAAAGTGGAAATAGCCTGAATTAAAATTTCCAGATCCTCTTGGAAAAGTTTATCGGTAACATTTGAAAACAGACATTCATGAACGTTTCTAGAACAATCTCTCTAGAACTGAAAAAACAAAACAAAACACCTTTCTTCTCAGCAAACTCCTTTGAAGCAAGTGCTCTGAAAGTTTTGTTTGTTTTCATTTTGTTACCATCTTATACACTGAACATATTCCAGGGAAACATAAAATATGTACAGTTAGTTCATGAGTTCCTTGAAACAGTTGGTGTCTAAATAACTTTATCCTTGGCAAAAGTAACTTCCTGTTTTAAAAGAAAATGACTTAAAAGGACTTATAAGGAAGGGTCCTAAGCTTCTTGGAAATCAAGCAGTTCTTACAAAACATTTTGATGTGTTTTGTACAGAGGAATTAGGAACATATGGGTTATATTTTCCTTAAAATGCACATGGTTTTTAAAAATTAAGGGGCAATGTTCTTGGCAAAATAGGTTTTGCCAAACCCAAACTGTTTAAAAAATTGCTCAAGATGTTCAGCAAGGCCAAAAGGCCCCAGGCTTCCACAGTCCTAATAATAGAATCAATCAGGAAAACCAGAATGAAGTCACTAAACTCATTTTAACAGTCTCTTGAAATAACCAACAAAAATAAATCTCAATGTAGTAACAATCACAAGCAATTAGAATATAATAACTTTTATGCTCATACTGAATAAAACCCCAAGCTGGTAGTTAAAATCGTGCTAGGGAATCCGGAAAGTTGGCAGTGTATTTTGCTTGACTGTAATGATTGATTACATCTATAAAAATGGTGAAGAAACTAGAAGGGTTTGTTCAGATAAAGTACTTACCAGAAAAAAATTTGAGAACTTTACCATGGTTTCTTAAGGAATAGAGGTTTATGGGATTGTTTGAAACACACACGTTCTTTAGTGAAAAGAGGTATGTGGAGGCAATGACCAGAGAAATTTCATTAACCTGGTCTTGAGCAATGCTCCTCTTATCTGGGAAAGAGTCTGTGTTCCCAGAGATGATGAGATGAAAGAGGCCAGGACATCAGATCTGAGGCTGTGTATGCATATGACAAGAATCAGTTTGGTGAAACATCATGTCAGAAAAGAAATCCACACAGAATCCACTCCCTGGACTTCACTGTTGGCTTCTCAAAACTATTTTGAAATGACATCTTAGTCTTGCACATAGTAGGAATTTGGTAGAAATGCATTGATTTTATTTGATTTCTTCTCATGAAAATGTCTTTACATTCTTCTTCAAGATCTTCATTTTCTGTGTATGGCTTGCCTCTAGGCATTGTGGGAACCCCTCTAGGGCTCCCCCTGCTGGTTAACTCCTTGGTGTTTTAGGAAAAATTACAGCAGGGCATATATATGAATTTTTTTCCTGACTAAGACTTTATATTATCACCTCCAGCTAAAGATAGAAACATGTCTATCAGTTGAGCTAGTTAATAGCAAAAGGGTTCTGGGAACATTCCAGTTTCTTCTCAAGCCTCATGGCATTCTCTCCTGCTGAGTGGTATACTCACTTACTAGACAAATTGACAGCCCCATTAGCAAACATTTGCATGGGTTGTAGTGTTTGTGGAGATGAAAAATGCTCATAGATGTAGTCTCAGTGTTGCCCCTTTCCTTTTCCACCACTCTCTGGGGAACAAGATGTTTTGAAAGGGGATGGTAGTGATGCATTTTAAGTCACAGAGGAGGATTTAGGACAGTGTCTTTAAGTGCCAAGGTGATGTGGTTTGAGTATCGGGAGTATACTGAGTTAGGGGATGTTATGCTGACTTTCATCTATATCTAGACCAAGGTAGTGTGTGTGTGTGAAGTCTGCTTTATTGAAATTATGAGTGGTGGTGGGGCAGGAAGAGTTTATCTCAAAGGGCACTAAAAGTATATTAAGGCTAGGAATTCATACTAAAAATTGATTTCAGAGGAATGATACAGTTCAGCTGACCAAAGAGTTCTAGTGGGAATTAGCCTTTAGATATAAAAGAAAAAAAAATGAGTTACATTTCCAGAAGTTTCTCTCTGCAATAATGATCATGTGGACATGATCCTTCTACTTACTTTCTTACTAAACAGTCTGGTTATTGTTTACTCCTTGCTCATTTCCAACTGATTCCTGTAGTTATCACCACTTTTCCACTTTTAGAGTCCCACCCATCTTTCAAGTAACTGTTCAGTTTCTACCTCTTATGTGATAGTGGCTTTAAAACATTTGACCATTAACCACATTAAGAAATACATTTTGTATCATAACGCAGTGAACATAGAACACACACAGAGACATCTGAAACAAAAGGTTTATCAAATTATACACTTAGTTCATGCGATAGATCTGAATCCCCTCCCCTCCCTTCCCCTCCTCTCCTGTCCCCTCTTCTCTACTCTCCTAATTTCTCCTCCCCTCCATCCACTCCCCTCCCTTCCCTTCCCTCCCCTCCCCTCCCATATCTTATTCTATCCTATCCTAATTATCCTAACCTAACGCTCCATAATCTACTCTGTTTTTTACCATACTGGTGACAACTCCCCAAAAATGATTTCATGACCACCAATGGATCTTCATGCACTGTTTGAAAAACACTTCTCTGTGCAGGTTTCCTTGACAATTCCAGCACACCAATCCTTCAGTTTTCTAAACTCATACGACTTTGAACATACTATTCTTTGGTGCACACCAATATACTACATTAATAGTTTGTCTTCTTAGTTACATTATAAATCCCCTGAGGGAAGAAACTGTATGTTCTATATTTCTAGTGTCTAGTATAGCACCTTATACATAAGAGGTGCTCAGTGCGTGTATGTTGAGTGAATTAGTTAAAATCATGTTTTAAAATATATAGGGTAGTAGATGTGATTCAAGCAGTTGAGCGCCTGCTTCCCACATGGGAGATCCTGGGTTTGGTTCCCAGTGCCTCCTAAGGAAAACGGAAACAAACAGCAAGCAAAAACAAATGTAAAGAAAACCAACTCAGGGGAGCCAATGTGGCTCAGTGGTTGAGCACCAGCTTCCCACATATGAGGTCTGTGATTTTAGAAATATTTTATGGAGATTCTGCATATTAAGCATAACCCTATTGTCCCAGGACTACCTGGAGAAGCTATAGTTTCTTACAAGTATGAATCTCCATCCACGACTCAAGCACGTGAAATGCATAACTTTCTTTATGTTTTACAAATCAATTTAACTTCATTTTGAGCACCAATCTCAACAGAGTAGCAGATACGTAATCTCAGTTAAGTTGGGATTGACCTCCACTCACTTTTCTCTAAGGTTATACTGATTTTGGAGGTTTCCAATAGTGCTATAATGGTGTGGAATCTGGTTCTTCGTCATTAATTAAGTTGCATAGATTCAATGAATGCATTGAAGGACAATTTTGAGTGATGACTATGCAAGATAGAGCTCTAGGCATTGGAGAGGAAACCCACAGACAACATCTTGGAGCCCCCATGGAGCCTATATTCCAGTGTTAATCTGCACAGAGTTCTTTTGGCTTTTCTAAATTAATTTCTTCCTTTTGAAGTCTCATGATAAGATTTAGTAGAGATACCTGAACTCAGGTTTGGCCATTTGGTTGTGATGTTCATGGTTAAGCAGAGAATACCCTGGATTGATGGCTAGATAGGAAGTGCCCCTGACTGATACTTCCCAGTAACCAGTTCAAAGGTGTGGGACTAACTCAAAACACCCAAGACTAACACTTACAAGTTGCCTTATTGGGGATCTTTTATTCAATAGAGAAGGAGTAATATCTCTTTTGCCTATTTTATAGGGTTATTTGGCATTTGAGATGATTTCTAAGCTGCACAGAGCTATATAATCATAATACATTGCTACTTTTAAAAAACAACAAATTTCATAAGTAAAAAGTATTTAAAGGGAGGTAAAAAGCTTCTGTTTAAGCTCACTTTGGCATTTTATGGCTTCTTATAGAATTAGCTTATTATTTCAAATTTATATTCTCAGGCACATTCAAAATATTAAAAATATGGCAGAAGATATGAGCCATGTCTGTGATATTAACATTTGTCAAGTTTACTATCTGGTGTACCAATTTCCCTGTCCAGTCTTTTAAAATTAATAATAATAAATCACAGTATGATATGATATCCCAGAACAATGACTTTGTTAATTCTATTTCTTCAAATGGTAATGAGGAGGGGGGCAAGAAAACATCAGGGAACTGATAACTGAAAACTTTTCAGTGTCCATGCATATGGGAAACTTGGGGGAAAATTGAGTACAATACACTAGTGGAATTAAAATAACTGATTCATATTTTTTACAATAGCTATATTAAGACCATTATTAACCAACATGTTAAAATCATGGACTCAGACATATGCCCATGTCTTCTTTCCTTTCTCCAAACATAATTATAGAAAGGAAAAAAAACCTTGAGTGTCACATGTTTCTTGACATCAGTACTCTATCAGAGTTCCTAAATCCTCCTATTTGGGTAAAACAGTTAAGTCTTTGGGTCAACTCTGCAGAAATCACTGGATAAGGGTGATTCTCTTATGCTTCTGTTTGGACTAACCAATCTGTTAATGGAAAGAAGAGGAATCTGTTTGTTTGTTTGTTTAAAATATTCTGAGATTCTCAAGAACCAGAAGACCACCTCAAAAAGTAGATGCTTAGAAGGCTGTGAGAAAAGGCAGGATTTAGATGGAGAAAACTCTAAGAGTTCACAATTTGAAGCCCCAGTTGCCTAAAGCTTTACACTTTCCTGCCTCAATTTAAAGGGGGTAAAATTAGCTGAGAGGACAAAGTCAAGATTCCTACCACTTCCTGGTTTTAGCCTCTGATGTTTGATAAGTAGTTAAAAGTCTTTTAGCTGCAAGGGGAAAAAACCCTGACTCATAGAACTGAAGCACAGACAAGTAAAAGTGTGTGTGTGTGTGTGTGTGTGTGTGTGTGTGTATGGGAAGTGGGGCTTGTTGCCACATGTCACTGAAACTCCAGGATATTCTGTATTCAGGCCTGACTGAATCCAAAGGCGAGGGTGATAGCTATCTCTTCACTCCACTCTCCTCCTTGTGACTTTGTTTTCTCAACAGACCCTCCTTATGAGATGACAAAATGGCTACTCTCAAACCATGACCTTGAAACAGTGAAAAAGAAAACCTCTTTTGTGATAGTTCCAGTGAAAGTTCTGGGTTCAATTTTACTGGAAAGACTTCATTCAGGACCTATCACCTAACCAGCCGCTGCCAGCCAGGGGAAGGAGTCTCCTAGTTAGGTCTGGGTCATGAATACAGGAATCTGTGGGAGATATAAGTGAATCTGGTGGGGTGGGGGTGGAGGTAGGGGCTTTAGCTGCCCAGAACCATGGGAACTAAGAGAAGAAAGCAGCATATGCCCACTGTGTGTGATTTAAGTCACGTTAAAAAATAATGTACTTTCCCCATAAATTGACCATTTTCATATTGCTATTAATAAAATTTAAAAAAAAATCACTAAGACACAAAAGACTAGAATCCATGTGCCAGTTCTATTACTTTGTTGCTACAAAACTGAAAATGCTTTGAAAAATCATAAATTGCCATACCCATAAAACTTACATGTGTAGATATGATTTTTTTTAAGTTGCCTCTTTGTAAATAATTATTAAATGTCACCATAACAAATTCAAGTAATCATAAGATAATTCCTGACTTGTAACCTGATACTCTATAGAAAACACATTCCCATATTTGAAGTGGAAAGAGTCGGGAAGTCTTTGCAGAGGTTACACTTTTGCACATCTCAGCAGGATCTCATTGACTGCCACAGCAAACAGTCCCTCAAATAGAGGGGATCCTGAGGGCTCTAGAGACATGCAGAAACTCTAAGCAGGGCAGATGTTGGGGACCTTGACGGTAGCACTCAGATCATATGCCTTGTCAGCAGCACCGGTGACATGTAACATGGCCGCTAGGACTAGATAAAGAACAGCTTTAGCCTCCTTCTAGGAAGATAAGAAAAGTTCGCGCCTAAAGCAACTGCCATCTACCATAGCAACAGGAACCACCAATCCCAAACCACTACCCATCTTTAAACCCACCAATCCTCACCCTCCTCCCCGTTCGCGCCACAATGTTCCCGCGCGCGCGAATAGTCACCATCTTAACCACGCCTAGCAACTCGAATTACCCAATCATATATCTACACCTAAGCCTTAATGCACTCCCCTTTTCCCTGCTCTATAAAAGAGCTGATTTGTAACCCTTGCGCAGAAGAAGAGAAGAACAACAGCAGAAGACCAGCAGCAGAGCAGCAGAGCAGCAAAAGAGCCATGCTATTAGAATAAAGTGCACAGCTATTGCTTTACCGCGTCTACGTCTCATTCCTTCGCTGGGTAACTCGGAGTCTCAGTTGACTTGTCCCGCGGGACGGGACAGGCAGACAGCTCAGGAATTCGGCACCCCATCAGTTGGCCTTACTTTGAAACTTATGCTCCCCAGTGTAACATGGTTAGTCTCATTTATAGGTTCTCTACATCTGGCTCTTCTGTCCCTTTTATTTGAACCTATCATTAGCACTATACTTGATAAATATATGTCCCAAAGACTTAATCTTTGGTCTGTCCATGTGCCAGTTGATCCCTGAATTTCAGCAGACTTGCAACACCGACTCTCCAGTTCATTGGACTCACCCAGGACAACTAACAAGGAGATAATGATGGACAATGCCCATCCCAAGGAACAGAAAGTGTCTGCAACTGCAAGCAAGATAGGTCTATCCATCTGCCCCATGAGATCTAAGCCCCCTCTCAATAGAGGCAGAGTGGGCATCACCATCCCAGAATCCTCAAGATTGAGGAATGAACAATGGATTAAAGTAGACTTATTATTATTCTACTATAGACTTCTTATTCTAGCAATGGAAGAACTCTTATCATTGATATAAAGGCAGTGGCCACCAGAGATTCTGAGGGATGGAAGAGGGAAGAATAGGTGTAATATGGAGGCATTTTCGGGACATTGGAATTGTCCTGCATGTCATTGCAGTGATGGATACAGACCATTGTATATTTTGTCATAACCTACAAAATTGTGCGGGACAGAGTGTGAACTATAATGTATGCTATAGTCCATGGTTAGTAGAAATGCTTCAATATGGGTTCATCAATTGTAACAAATGTACACACCAATAAGGGACGTTGTTGATGTGGGAAAGTATGGAAGGGTGAGGGAGTGGGGCATATGGGAATCCTGTAAATTTTTTTATGTAACATTTATGTAATATAAAGCTTCTTTAAAAATAAAAAAAATTAATTAATAAAATGAGTTAAAAGATGTATAGTGAATCCCAGAGCATGAAACGACCTGATACGTTGCAATAAATCACAAGGAAAAATCTTGCTTGTAAAATACTCTATTGTCTTATTCTGTGACTGAAACTTAGAGCTACAAGTGTAAATATGCTATTAATGTTAAAATATATGAAAAATTATGTGTCTAAATACATAAATATATAAATTGAATATAGAAATGCTGTTTTGAATTCCAGGTATTTATAGCACGCTATATTTCAGAAAACAGAACATAGAGATAATTCTGGTAGCAAGTTCATCTTTGCCTACCTTCCTGTTACCAGGATTTTGTCAGGAGAAAAACTGATTGTGGTCCCATACCCTTTCTGTCAGTAGTTAGTTGTTAACTTGGATTAAGTCACTTGGGCCTGGTTTCCTAATTGAAACTTGAAAAATTTTAATTAGATACTATGTAAGGCTGCCTCCAGCCCTAAACTTCTAAAATGTCTGCAAGCTTTGAAAACGCCAAGTCATAAAATATCATATTCTTTTGGAAGTGAGCTAGTTAAATTGCCAAAGGCAGTGATAGCACATTGTTTTCAATGGTTCCTTGTATTTAATTCAGTTACATGATTCCTCCCAAACTTTTGTGAAGAAAACCAGGGTCATTGTATGGATAATTATGTGACCTGCTTGTAGAAAGGCTGAGAGTCTAAGTTGTTCCAAGAACAGCACGTTATTTGGGAAGGAAGTTTGATCCAGCACTCTTTCCAGTAGGCATGCAATTCAATGGCAGGATGGGGATTACGATGGGTAATGTATCTTGATCAGCTTGAAATGTTTCAAGAGCACATGGTTGATTATTTGGGGTTAAGTTTATGGAATGGGCAGTCTGTCATGAGTCACGTCATGTTAGTTGCCATGTAAGCCAAATGTTTTGCCATTTTTCTCTGTTGTCACCCAACCCTCCCTCCAAGGATCGGACTGCAAGTCTGTCAACTCCTTTAGCTTTTGTTTTTCCTCTTTCACAATCTAATTGACTGTATATGCTGCTATCCAGGCACAGTCTTTGAGAACATTTCCAAACCGGAAAAAAACAGTAATAGGAAAGTCTACAAAATATAATTAATTTTTCTGACTATTAATGCTGGAGGAAAATGCCTAATGGGTTGCAGATTTCTTCCTATTTGCATAGCGTGACCGTGACCAATTAAAAAGGAAACCCTGAGTAGAAGTTGCATTTCCTTCGTTCATATGAAAAATTATGTGTGTAAATACAGGGCCTGGGCATGAGAGAGGATGGCCTGGTGTTCCGTGTATGAAAGAGCAACCATGTGCAAATGGGTTAGGGTTTCAGGGACTGTGAGGAGAGGTTGTCTTTAAACCATTATTCAAAGTAAGGCAGCAAGACTCCACTCGCCCTGCTGTTAAATATTTTTGTCTGTCTGCCAGCACCCTCCACTATTTCTTTTTCTCACTACAGTAGAGGAATGAAAGCGTACCTTTTCATCTTTACTTAAACGCACGCGCTGAAAACAGTGTATTTTGCTCTGACATATACTTGCTTAGGGGAGTTGGAGATTCACTCTAGAGTCTTCCTTCTGAGACCAGGAGCTAAATTTGGGAGAGCTGAGTTTTAGGTGTGGCATGGTGGTGGGAAACACTTTGCTTTCTAAATCTCTGTCTTCAAAATGCCTCCTTGATATATCTAAAGAAGATTCATAGGCAATTGGGAGCTGTTTAGATTTTCCAAAGAAACTGTGTCACTTATGGGCAATTAAAAATGGGCTAAAACTCACTTCATCTGGTCACCTGATTACAAAACTTTTCTTTCAGAAAGTTAAAAATTGGAAATTAAAAAAAGTTCAGTATAGAGTGAACTCCTCTGGACCAAAAGCTATGTAAAGATTAAAATTACTGAGAAACCTTCCTCTGAGACTATGATGTTTACCATGATTGCATTTAATTTTAATAAGCTACAACGATGGCATTCCTTTTATCTCTAAAAGATAATAAAAATATTTTTAAATTACTCTAAAAGTTACTTCAAAAGTGACTAAAGGTATTTAAACCATCACAGCAGCACTAAGAAAACTCTGGAAAACTAAAACCTTTTCCCTTAGAATGGTGCAGCTTGTACTTTAACATTAGCTACATTGTTTTCTAGTGTTTGGGTTTAATTCAATAAGTAGTCCTTGTAGGAAAGGTAAAAAAATGCAAATTATTGAAGTTAAAGCAGAAATGTATAGAGGAGAATATGATTATTATTTTTACATGATACTGTGTAACCACAGAACTTTTATTATAATATACTTTCTATTTATGACAAATAATATAATCTTGTTGATTTCTAAAGAAATTATGTGATAATGGTGACAAATCTGACTCTTGTCATTAGACAAGACAATTAGACCCAAATTATTAATTACCCCTCATGTTCAAGAAGATGTGAATTTTAAAAGATCTCACAGAGAGAGAAAAAGAGAGGCTCTGGGGATGCTATCTGCAGGAGAAATTCCTACCTCCCCTCCATCCCCCACGTGTGTATTCAGGTGTCTGAGAGAGGTCTGATAATCTTACACATATAGGTGAAGTGCAAGATCGCGTTGGTGGATAGGAAGCAGACTAGAGGAGAAAAGCTGGGGAAATTCCAGGGTTGTAACTCTCAGGTTACATAGAAAACTATCAGCAACTTGCTTTAGAGCCCTGAGGTGGTCCAAGGTGGCAACATTTTAACAGAATAAATGATGCCTGTAAAGAGTTGCTTCAAACGGCAAGCTCCAACACATTTGTTTTGATGATCGTTAAGTGGTGGATTTTCCACCAGCAGGTGGATGGACACTGCTCGCAGGCGGTTGACGGCAGCCCTGTGCCAACATGCCGGCTTTTGGCAACTGGCTTGAAGTCAACCTGTTTTTATTGATATGTTCATTAATATTAATTTGCTCGGGCACCCAAGCCACTCAGTATGTGGCTTGAAAATTTCGAAGAGGGCTGATGATGATCTCTAAAGTGTTATGCAGCATGAAGGCGTTGATTTTAATGAGCAGATGAGGGTGTTGGCTTCATTTATGGGAATGAGTGCATGAAAACAGCTCTACCCTAAATGACTTCACTGAGCCACAAGGTCACCTTCGAGAACTCAGGCCATGTCATAGCGGACACTACATCCCTGAATGATGTAATATTCCGATGTAGTGGATAGTGTTTGTGGGTTTGTACACTGTGCTTGGTTCTCCAATATTAGAATCATGAGAGTTCACAAACAGAAATGTCAAGACGAGTGGTATTTTAATTTCCTGTTTACCTTATGCAAAGAAAACCACCAAGAAGATTGTTTTAAGCAGTGAAAACAAAACAAAACACAGCCTTCAGTCGTCAACCTTCGGATGTGTTTCTACTTTAAAAACTATTTTACTTATTTCCTTTTAGCCAACAAAAATGTTACAGCATTAACATTGTTAGGGGCAAATGAATAACTTCAAAGTTGACCTTTTCTCAACTAAAATATTCCATTAAAAGTCTATTTCAACGCTTGTGAGTAAATTAAGAGCCATCTGAATTGTAGTATGTAAATGGTTTTGATTGAAATCGCATTAACAAAACAAATATTGTAAACACTGCATATTAGGTGACTCATCTAGTAAGCAGATAGTTCCGAAATCAGATTCAGACTTCTCTAATATCAAAATCCATGTTCTCACCACCACAAGCTCTCTTTCTCTCTGTGTGTGTGTGTAGGTGCATAGTTTATCTTTTGTTTATTTTTATTTTTTAAGTATCTTTTTATTACAGAAGTTGTGAACTTACCAAACATTCATGCAAATGGGTAGAATTCCAATACAACTCCTTTTCATCAATACACCACACCATGATGGAACATTTGTTTCAGATCATGAGATAATAACATCAGACTGTTACCACCAGCCAAGGTCCATAGTGTACATTTGGCACAGTTTTTCCATACTCCCCCATTATCAACATAGTACATCTTTGACATTGTTGCAAGAATTTTATAGAATTGCTGTTAACCACAGTCTATAGGTCACACCAGTTGTATTTTTCCCATGCTTCTTTGCTTTCCCACCACCCTACAATAGTGATGTATATCCACTCTAGTTTACAGAAGGACATTATTGCATCTGTACCATCAACCACAATTCTCATCCACCTCTGGGTCACTGTGTTATTCAGTCCCTAGATTATTCCCTAGCTTTCTTTTAATTGACATTTACTTTCATAGACTACCCTTTCTAGTCACATTTCCATTTATAAACCAGCTGTTAATCACTATAATGTGTTGCCATAAACTCTATACATTTCTACACTTTTACAGTAAAGTTATTTAAAATTTCTACATACATTAAGCATCCATAGTCTTTCAAAGCCCTCCTCATATCTCCTAATAACCTATATTCTAGGTTTTAACTCCATATATTTATTCTTTTTTTTTGACTTTCTTATTTTTAATTTTATTTGTTATTTATTTATCTATTTATTTATTTTTAGCTAGTTTTCCAGTTATCTAATTTTGTAGTTTTCAGTTACTTTATTTTATTTTATTTTTTATCAAAACATTTAATTATGAAATATTACCCAAAATTAAACTAACAGTGAAATATAATGTAAACAGCCCACATTCCCAAGACAATGAAACCTTGCTGACAGCAGAATGTATACAAAGTTATACTATTTGCTCATATGCTGGGAATCTTTGTTTCATTTTCTTCATCATTCTTTATATATATATATAAATATAATATATAATATATATATTTTAACAGATGCTTAGATTACATAAATGTTACACAAAAATTACAGGGATTCCCATGTTCCCCACCTCCCACACCTCCCACAACCTCCCATATAAACATATAGTTTATCTTGTATGCTGCTGAAATTAATTGGCTAATATTTTATTTTCAATTTTTGTATTTCTATTTTTGTGTGAGATTGATGTATAACTTTCTTCTCTTGTGCTGTTCTTTTATGAATTTGGTATCAAGTTTATATAAGCTACCTAATGGTTTTATGGGTGATGTCTTGCTCATTCGTTTTCTGTTTCATTTATTTTGACTTTTACACAGTATTTATTATTTTGTTCCTGTTATATTTTTCAGTTTTACCTCATCCTTTCAGGTTTCAAAAGCTTTGTCTAGCTTTTGAATTGAAATTTTCATTACTTTTTCTTCAGTGTTTCTTCATTCTTTTT
>JAQZBX010054593.1:0-18611 GCA_029593785.1 Cabassous unicinctus
TTACTTAAACTTAAGAAATAGTATGAGGTATATTTTTCTTTTCAGGGATCTTCATTCTTTTAATGTATATAAAAGTTTTCTTTGTAGTATTATAATATTCATTTTCTTAAATTATTTTTGAAATATTAAAATAAAGTTCAAGCTGTCTAAGGATTAAACATTTAATGAATTTTTACTAGTTTTTCACTCTTTCTTACTTTGTTCAAATGATTAAAATGTTCACTAATTTCTTTACTTTCTGAATTTGCATAAAAGTTTAACTTATCATATATTGTATTCATGTTAATTACTGTAGCCATATTTAAATTTGCTCTGATATCTATGTTCTCTACAATTTGTATTCATTGTAATGCCTCTTTGCTTTGTTTGCAATTAGCTCTTTCTTTATTAAGGATTTTTTTAAAAATAATAAACATTTTTTTCCCTTAGGATGTGCGGGGGACTGAACCCTGGACCTTGTACATGGGAAGCAGGTGCTCAAACCATCGAGCTATATGCTTTCCTCAAAGATATAATTTTAAACTAATATCTCACATTGTATATGCATTGTTTCCTTTCTTATATTTATAGACCTTTTATATTTTCTGGTCTTTTTTATGAACTGTTCTGGCCTTACTTTCTATTATGTACATTTTGATAATTTAGAAAAAGTATCCTGTTGATTTGTTTTGGCAATGATGCCAACAGATTCTCTAATTTTTCAGAGAATAGTAATTTCAGAATTTGCTATGTTTTAATTAAATTCAGACTATATTGTCCTCTTATACTGTGTTCTATGAAGTATTTATGATGTTATTAATTCAATGTAACTTAACCACTGGACAAAATGAACACTATAGACTATTTACATTTCCCACTATTTTTTCTATTTATGTTAGTGTTTATCATGTTTTATGTAAGGTGTGGTCTGATGTATTTTTAAGACAAAATATTTTTGTGCATAGTGCTCTGTCAAAATTCTATGTACTATAAAGTTTAACTACTTAATAATGATTTTAAAGAAATAGGGAAAAACAAATATGTACAATGTTTTTTTGCAAATGATTGATGATATGTAAGGATGATGAAAATAGTATATATTAACTGAGCACCTACTGTGAGCCAGGCAATATTCAAGGGCATTAGGTATATAAATAACATAGTTTATCTTCACAAAATACCTCAGGTAGATACTTGCAATATCTAAAATTTTATCTTAGGTAATATAAAGCCATGTTCCTCCTTGTTCAGACAAAAAACTTAAGAGTTGAAGGAGTTCAATTAAAAGCCATGACTCATGACAGAAAGCAGGCAACCTTGGTATGTATGGGAGAGGTGTCTCTAGTCCAAGACACTAAGATAAGACCTGGTACAAGCCTGGTGGATAAACATTCTGTCCTTCAAGGAGTATATCTGGAATATGTCAGATAATGATTATCAAGGTCTGTTATGTGCAGGAATGTAAGGAGAACTGAGCCATTAACCCTAAAGTCTTGGATATCATATTGATACTCTCTGCAGAATATGTTTGGAATGTGACTATTTCTCAACATCTCCTCTGCTACCACCTTGGCCCCTAGAACCATCCTTTCAGTCTTTAAATTGTTGCCACAGCCTTCTAGATTGCCTCCCTGTTCTGTCTTATACTCCTTGTGACAGTTTGAAATTCTTTCATGAATCTCAAAAAGATTATGCTTTTAAATTTATCTATTCCCATGAGTGTAAGACCCTTTTGATTGGACTACATCAGTGAGGGTTGACTCAGGTAGAGTTTTCACCCTCTTTCTGGGTCTCATAAAAAGAGACAAACAGTAAAAGGAATATGCTATATATGATCCTTCAGTTTGAGAGAAAGGATCCAGTTTTGCCCACAGAGAAATTCCTGAGAGGTTGACAGAGCTAAGGTCCAGGCTCAAGAAAATATGAGCGATATGCCTGATAGCTCACAGCTGAACTTGGGAAGAAATCAGAGCAGTAGAGACTGATAGAGAGGGCCTTGAAAGAGACAAGTCCCATGCCTAGTTGCACACTGCTGAGCTGTGGGAGATGGTAGAATCTGGAGTGGATGGCAAAGACCTTAGCAGAGATTGGTGGCCATCTTGCCTCACCATGTGGCCAGAAGACAGGATCAATAATAGCTTACTTTTGTGAGAAACCACCAGTGATGGTGCCCTGATTTGGACATTTCACAGCCTTGCAACTGCAAGCTTTTACCCAAAATAAATTGCCTTTATAAAAGTGAAACCATTTCTGGTGCTTTGCATCAGCAGCCTTGTGGAAATCTGAAACACCTCATCAGTCTAATCTCAATGTAGAGGCCAGAGTGATAGTGTTAAAACATGTTATATTTTGTCACTTTTCTTCACAAAAATGATAAGACTACTCATTACATTAAGAATAAAAAGTCAAAATTTTTCAAGAACCTACAGGTCCAAAATGATCTTGCCCCTACTTCTAATTTCTATGAACTAATGCTTTATCTTTGCATCTATCACAATAACTTTGTAGCAGACACACTGACCTTCTCACACTTCCCTATCCACATTAGTCCTGATGCTGCCTGGAATATTTTAATTTTTTCTTCTCCTGAAATTCTCTTCCCCAGATAACTGCATGGGACTTTTCTCATTCTGTTTCTTTTAGGACCATACCTTAACAACCTATTTAAAGTCACACCTGTGCCATAATTCATCAATGCTGCCTTTGTTTTCCATAGTAGTTATCCCCATCTGACATTCTATATATTTTGGTAATGCCCTTTGTTTCTTCTCTGTTTTCCTCCACATTGAAAGCTCTATGAACACAAGATTTTTGCCATTTATGTTCGATGCTTTCTCTCCAAGACATAGAAGAGCACCTCAAAAAATGTATTCAAGATGCTGAATTCTACAGATGATGAAACAGGGGTACAAAGGTTTCATAGCTTGTTGATGGTCAGGCAACAATTTTAAGGACAAGCTCAAATTTGAACACAAATAGTCCAACATTAGAACTCACATTCTTAATCATCACATTATCATATGACATTTTTATCTACAAATTAACCTATACAGAGTGAAAATATATAACACACTATATTAAAAAATATTAACAAATACATTTATGAGAGGCATATGTTGCTGGCAAACTTCAATAAAGATGCTTATAGAAGACAGTGTAATTTTATAGAAAGCTGTTAAATGTTCTAAAACATACATGTTTAGTCATATTTTCAGAAAGAAAGAATTCTGTACAGGAAAGAGTGATTTATAAGGTGATTTGATTGGGCTAGGTAAAAAATCTGTATTAATCAGATATAAGCTGTTTAGTATAAGAAAGGGCAGATTGGGAAGGTTGGGTTAGAATACCCAGGATACTGGGGGAAGAGTTGGGAGAGGGACCAAGTGAACACTTGAGATTTGTGGGTATGAGGTTGAAAGTACAGAGGTGGGAATGCTTTTATGGCAATATGACAAGGAAGGGTCACTGGTTTAGCGCATTGGCGGGGGTGGGGGGGCATTCAGGACAAGGCACACCAGGAGCAGGCTTATAGGGTGTCTGTAAGTGCTCATTCTGTTATAATGTGTTGTATCAGTGGATGGAGACCCAAGTAATGAGCAGGAAGGAGTTGGACTCCCATCTTTGGGAGGACTGATTCATTCTGAAATAGACAGGCAGGAGTCTCTCAAGAGCAGGGGTGATTCCTAATAGAGGAAGACAAACCAGTGTGTCAAGAACCCTTGTTGCATGTAACTATGAATCTTGTCATCCAACGAAAAAAGCCAAGGGGTCGTCATGGGCCCCAGGGAGATGGGGAGGGAGGAACAGCATAGCTCAAACAGGGGTTATTTAGTGGTCAGTGGAAATGTTCTTCATTACCTTACAGTGATGGACACAGGACATGGGAAATACCATAAAATTTTATAAAAGTGTATGGTCTAAAATGTAAACCATACTGTAAACCACTGACAATGTTTAGTAGCTATGTTTCACTATTTGTATATCAGTTATAACAATGAGACCATCCACATATAAAAAGGTATTAATATGGGGTGAGGAAAGGGGGAGGAGGTTATGTATATGAGAGTCTCTTGTATTCTGTGTGTAATTTTGCTGTGATCTAAAACTTCTTTGAAAACAAAATGAAAATAGGGAGACACTGGGGAATGAGAGGGGGAAGGTGCCACAGTAGATTGTACACCAGATATTGCAGTGATAAAAGGCAAAAATGTCAAAATAAATTTTATTTCTTTATTTTTATTTTTAATTTTTTTATATTCTTCATTTTCAAAATATCCCAGTCTTTTAATTTTATTTTGTTTTTAGTTTTTTTTAAGTTTTCATGTATTTCACTTTTACATTTAAAATTATCATTATTATTTCCTTTTCCTATTAAATGTATTTGGCCATTGTATTGGCTTCATATTTAAAGAAGCTTTGGATCAGAGAAGGGTTACAACTGGGGTGGGAGGGGATCACTGGTGGGGGATGTCAGGGATGCGGGGTACATGGGAGGAAGTTCACCTGAACATACATATAAGGCATATAAAATTGTTCAAATGTTCACAGGGCACTGTCACAGTAGGTGGAGAATCACTCAATAAATGAGAGAATACTGAATTCCATTCCTGGAGAGCTCTGCCACATTCTCTAAGGGGAGGAGCAACAGTCCCCCAAAGGCAGGGGCAGTGTCTGGCAAAGAAGAATGATCTACTGATAGGCCTTTGTAATTAATGACTGGCCTTATGAGTCTTTGCTCTTGAAATTGAAACTTAGCCTATTGTTATGGGGTGCCTAAGAGTTGCCTCCTGAGAGCCTCCTTGTTGCTCAAATGTGGCCACTCTCTAAGCCAAATTCAGCATATGAATGGATTACCTTCTTCCCAGCATGGGACATGACTCCCAGGGATGAGCCTCCTTGGCACTGAGGGATTACTACCAAGTGCCAACTGGCAATGAGACTGGAAAAATACCTTGAATAAAAGGGGGGAAAGGCAAAGACAAATGTATTCATATGGTTAAGAGACTTCAAAGTGAGTCGGGAGATCATCCCAGAGGCAACACTTATGCACATCTCAGTAGGACCTCCTAGATTTCCAAAGTGGATATCACCACAAATAGAGGGGACAAATGTATTCATATGGTTAAGAGACTTCAAAGTGAGTCGGGAGATCATCCCAGAGGCAACACTTATGCACATCTCAGTAGGACCTCCTAGATTTCCAAAGTGGATATCACCACAAATAGAGGGGATCCTGAGGGCTCTGGAGACACCCAGGTCTTATGTCAGGGCAGAAAGCTCTGGATCTTGGTGCCTTATCAATGGGCTCTACTTTGGAATTTGTGAACCTGAGAGTGACAGAGTTGGACTCAAATATGTCTTGCCTGAACATGTTTCATCTGTCCCTTAGATTCAAACCTATACATGGTGCTGGAGTTTGTAGGTCTACATCCAAAGTCTGGAGTCTTTTGGCTGCCCATGTGCCAGCTGGGGTTGGAACCTCAGTGGAGCTGCAGCTCCTACTCTTCAGCTAAATGGATTAACCAAGGACAGCTGGTGAGGAGATGATGATGGACAATGGCCATCCTAGGGAATGGAGATTGTCTGCATCTGCAGCTGCAGGCAGGATAATACCATCCATCTTCCCCATGGGATATAAGCCCCCTCTCAGTTGGAAGTGGAGTGGACATCACTATCCCAGACTCCTCAGGATGAGGGGAAGAGATATGGTCTAGAGTGGACTTACTGGTATTCCCCTACAGATATATTGTGATTCAAGCAATGGAAGAAATTACAATATTGATGTGGAGCCAGTAGCCACTGGAGGGTCTGGGGTCAGCGAGAGGAAAAAGCAGATGTAATACAGGGGTTTTTTCAGGACTTGGGAATTGTCCTGAGTGACATTGCAATGACAGATATAGGCCACTTTATATTATCATATAACATGCAGAACTGTGTGGTAGAGAGTGTGGTCTGGTGAGAAAAATTGGAAAAAATAAAAATGTTCATCAACAGGTGAAAAAAAGAGTGGTATGAAGAGAAAAGGCAGAATGGTTGGTAAGAATAATATGGGGTCTGAGTGGCCCCTCTCATCCAAGATAAAGAAAAAGAAAAAGAGACAGAGACATAATTGACTAGGAACAATAAATTCACAAAGTCCCTCCTCTATTTACATGCAAAAGAAGGGAGACAGGTCTCTCCAGAGCTGGCTGATAGCCAATGCAAATACCCACATGCAAACAATTCATAAGACCAGGATTTTACTTAAAAGGATGCAGATGATGTATTTCTTTAGCATTGAGATAGAAGAGTCCCCGAGTGCATCTCCTGACCTGGGGAGGTCCCTTTGACACAGTCAGGGAACATTTTTTTTACTGGGAAACCACTCTGACCAAGTTATTGTGCAGAATGTCTCAATCAAGTCTCTACTACCAGCAAGGTTTGGGCCAGGTGAGCTATCAGCAGGAGAGAGCCTCACATCAGTCACAGGTCAGGAACAGGCAGCAACCCTACAGGGGCCACATAGCCCCTTTCCTGAAGCATCCCTGCATCCTGGAATAAAAATTCCAGTCCCCCACCACTATGGCAATTGTGACTGTTGGATGATTCTTATCCAACAACAACATGCAGCAGTGGCCTCTTTTGCTCTTACTTTCCACGCTATAGTTATTGATGCTGATGTGGGAAATGCCAGGATCCAAACCCCGCCTTCAGCAGAAACCCACAGCTTTAAAAAATAGGCGCCCCCCTCGGTCCCTGGTCCCTCTCTCCCCTTTTTCCTCCCCTTTTCTCCATGCAATCCACATCAGGAAGGAAAGCAACCCAGGCTGCCCCTTTGAATTGAAATTTACAACTCTATACAGAAAATGACTCTTTTTCCTCCCTCATGGCCTTCTGATTTTAGAAAGATAAGCTAACCTTGCTTCTCTGCCTTTGTAACCCTGTCTGCCACTTGCTCAGGAATTTGCCCACTTTGTTTACCTATATAAACTTATGAAAATCAGAAAACGGCATTCAGAATTTGGAGAGTGAACTCTCCTCTGGGCCTGCACATAATAAAACTTTGTTCATCCATGCTCCCAAGAGTGCCATTTGGGTTATTTCTGGCTGGCTGCAACATTTGGTTCCCTGGCCAGGAAACCCAAAGAAGCAGGCCCATTGTGCGTCTGGCTTGGGGTTGACGGGCATGGCCAATGGCAATCTTTAAGCAAATGAGTGGGTGCTGCCTGTCCTCTTGATGGGACCTCCTTCTGAGGCGGTCCCCACAGGCCGCATCCCTAATTCCTGGCCTGACTCAGTGGGGAGGCAGACTGAACAGTGCCAGAAGATTCCAGAAAGGTAAGACCGCAGGTGTCAAGCCCTCAGTCAGGCCCATCTCTGGAGGGAAGAGGTGACTGATCACGTCCTGAAATATCAAGTACCGTGATTCCAGGATAGGGCAATCCCTGTGGGAGGGACTGTATAACCTCTGAGTGACTGTGTGAATGAATGAGGATGGCAGAGGCTTGCGTCTGCTGTACCAGTCTGTGACTCCTCGGCATATGCTACAGAGCCAGTGTGGGCCCTAACCTGTTTTCTGTGTCTATGTCATATGGCATAACGGCCAACCTGAAATTTGTCTGGGTGCCTTAGCTAAGACAAGCCTAACCTTTCATGAGAGATGTGGAGAGGCAGGCATCAGAGTGGCCTTGAAAGAGGTGACCCCTTCTTTTCTCTGTCTTGTGCCATCAACACAAGGTATGGGCTCATCACAGTCAAAACCTACTGTCTTAAACTGCAGGCTCAAGAATTTCCAGAAGGATTTTCCAGAGATTATGGCATCTGGATGAACCCCGGCACCCTCTGAGCCTTATGTGAAGTAGATTGGCCCACTTTTAATGTTGACTGGCCCTCAGAAGGGATATAGCCAGGGTCCGTGCAGTGTGGCTGCTGGTCACAGGAACTCCTGGCTACCCCGATCAGTTTCCCTACATTGACTGTTGGTTGGAGATAGCCCAGACTCTGTCCACTTGGTTTTGATTGTGCGTTGGAAAAAATGGACAGAGGAGGGTCTTGGTTGCACAAAGAATGGGACTACAGAAGCCAGTCATTCATCAAGGGTCATCGGAGGAGGACTCAACACCACCCCCAATGCCATACACTCCGGCCACTCCAGCCTCTCCTCCTGGCCTGGGAGTGCAGGCAGATCTTCCAGAAACACCCCCACTATCGGTCTCCCTTCCTAGCCAGGGAATGCAGGTAGATCTCCCAGCAACACTTCCACCTTCGGCCCCTCCAGTAACATTGACCCCCTCTGAGGAAAGCCCTGCAACCCCACTAGCAAGGAGACTCAAGTGTTCACAACCCGTATAACAGATGTCCCTCTGTGAAACACAGGTTCCAGCCCAGATCGGTAAAAATGGGACCATCCAACCTGGGAAGCCTGTATTATACTACCAGCCCTTCACAACTACAGACCTCTTAAATTGGGAGCACCACAACTCCTTTTACTCCTAAAAACCCCAGGCTCTTATTGATCTCATGGAATCCATTTTCCAAATCCATAGTCCTACTTGGGATGATTGCCACCAACTCCTCCTGACTTTATTTAATACAGAAGAGAGACACTGAATTCTGTAGAAAGCCTGAAAGTGGCTGCAAGAGCAAGCCCCTACTGGCATCTTAAACCAAGAAGATTGGGCACGAGAAGTAGCACCAGGAACCCAACTGAACTGGGACTTCAACACTGAACGGGCACTGGCTGTACTCCAGCAATACTGGGAAGCGCTCTTCCATGGGGTCCAAGAGGGGGCAAAATGACCCACAAACCTGACAAAGACGACTTCAGTTACTCAAAAGCCCAATGAGTCTCTGGGAGATTTCTATGAACAGCTTTGTGATGCCTTCAGGGCCCCTGTACTCCAACAAGTGTCCAGCACATGTGAAAAGCCCCCTTTGATGATATCACAGTAGACTTCATGGAAGTGAAACCCAGGATCCTCACGCACCGACCTCATCAAATGCCAGCTGAATGGACTTCTGCTCCTGGTGGACCCTGTGCTTATATGGCCTGCTTGCCTTGGTATTTGGAGTTGGACTCGCTGCTGTGGCCCCTGCAGACTGGACAGTTGTGAATAGAACCCTAATTGCAATAGCTTGCTGGTGTATAATATGATGTTTCTGTGCCTTAATCTGCTTGTCCTTTATTTCCTTGCCCCCTCCCTAAGAACCAATAACTGCCCCCAAAATCTATGTCAGCTGAAAGTTAGTCAAAGCTGAGGCAAACAATCCATGCTGAATACTTCAGTACCATTCTCAGCAGGTGCAACTTAGCTTCTGTAATATTTGATGCTTGCACGGCAATCCAAGATCATGCTCCTTACACCTTGCTTGTTGCCCCATATACCCACGCCCCCATACTGGTCCCCAAGAGAGGGTGTAGGGGTCGCAGCTATGGGAGTTATGACAAATACTTCTGCCGAAACCCCCAAAAAGGTGGAGGATACTGCCACTCTTGGAGCTTGCTAGTAGGTGCCACTGCTCCTTGGAACGGAGTCCCACTGACTTCTCCATATCTCCTACAGAAAATCCCCAGCCTGCCAGGGTGTGGCATAGAAACCTGTAACCACATAAATTTCACCTTATTAAACATAACCACCACATCAGAAAATACCTTTTTAAAAGCCCAGGCAGGACTGAAACTAGGAATCAGAATATGCAACCCATTGGGGCTGGACCCAGGAGACCTCATACTGATCCCAGTAAACCAACCCCCAGAAAAAGCCCTGATGAAAAGTATCAGTAAAGCCACCCAGACACTTAAAGCCAAAGTTAAAACAGCCCTCTGCAACATTATTTTGAACCATGTTTGAAATTTCCACCAACTCCTAAATAAATCTCAACCCAATATAGCTGCCTCCTGCTGGCTGTGCACTTCCTCCAGTCTAACCATCTGCCCTGTACCTGTCTCATGGAAAGTAACCCCCCTCACCCATGACAGCTCTGTGGCAGGAACCAAGCCCCTCCCAGTCCACATAAATGAACTCCCAGGAAAACTGGCTAACTGTAAAAACATATCTACCAGGTCTCCTTCAAACATCCTCCCACTTGGAAGGGCCAACTGTGACACCACCTGCCCACTCAATGAGCCTGACCAATGTGCCACAAACTCCACCATCTGGGTCTGTGGCACCAACACCTACCGGTGCCTGCCCCATGATGGCCAGGCCATCTGCATTTTGGTGTATAGAAATGAATTGCCTGGAGAGCTTTCCCGAGCCAAACTTGCAATACAGGCAATTCCGATAATCTTAGGACTAGGAGTAGTCAGGAGTGCAGCAGTAGTGGAGGCTTCTCTCACAGTTGGTCAGGAGGGCTTACAAACACTAGCTTGAGAAACATCAAATGACCTTGAAGAAATATCGGGGGCTCTCAATGTGTTGCAAGACCAGATAGACTCATTGGTGGAAGTAGTTTTACAAAACAGGCGAGGATTAGACTTGTTCACCACAAGTTCAGGGGGGATCTGTCAGGCCCTGGGGAAAGAATGCTGTTTCTATGCAAACTCCTCAGGAATAGTTATGGACAAAGTGGCCCTGCTAAAGGAACGAGCCAAAGACCATTTTAACCGTGTATACCAGGCATCGCGAAGGGAAATTACTTCTAGTATCTCGTCCCCTGGATTTTGCCATTTATGCCAGTAATAGCCTCAGTCTTTTTCCTGTTAACTTTTGGGCCATGCATACTATGGTACCTACACAATACATCACTTCCCAGTTAAATGCATTAAAACACCAAGTAATGCCTCGTGTTAAATATCAGCTCTTGGGGACTATAAAAGAATCCCCATGATAGCAAGTGATGCCCCATAAAGGATTATAAAGCCATCAAAAGGGGGGGATGATGAGTGAAGTGCCAGAATCCCAACCCCACCCTCAGCAGAAACCCACAGCTTTAAATAATAAACTTCCCTCAGTCCCTGGTCCCTCTCTCCCCTCCTTCCTCCCCCTTTCTCAATGGAATCCCTGTCAGGAAGATAAGCACCCCAGGCTGCCCCTTTGAATTGAAATTCACAACTCCATACAGATAATGACTCTTTTCCTACCTAATGGCCTTCTGCTTTTAGAAAGATAAGCTAATCTTGCTTCTCTGCCTTTGTAACCATGCATGCCTGCTTGCGCAGGAATTTGCCTGCTTAGTGTACCTACATAAACTTAAGAAAATTGGAAAATGGTGCTAAGAATTTGGAGAGTGAGCTCTCCTCTGGGCCCCATGTAGTGGCCATTGACCAGTCATCCTGTGATCATCCCCTACCATCCTCCTTCCACAGCCTCCCCAGGACTTTCTCAGACATAGGCAGATCCCAAAGCAGAGATATAAGAAAGGGTAGTAGAGGGATAAAAGTCTCATCTTCAAACATTTTGCTACCATGGACACTTTGCCTAAAATGTGCATTGAATTTCAGCTCCAAGATTGTCCATCTTTTAGTAGGTCTGTGTAAGATTGTTCAGAATTGGGGCCCCAGTCAACTCCCACTTTTACAGAAGGGAACTAGCCAGTGATGCGATGGCTCATGGAAGTAGGTGCCTACTTGACCTGGGAAAGGTGCCTCCCAGGGGAGGATGTAGGTGTCCTCCCCTGTGGCATTCAACTTAGGAACTACTTATCTTTGGAGACCAGGCCTCATATGTTTATTCCATAGGAAACTTCTGAGCTCAGAAGTCAGATCAGTTTAGCGCTGGTTCCTGGAGGTGGCTCTAACCAAGAACTGTTAGTATCTGTGAATAATTTCTTGTAGATGATTTAGGGCTTTGTTCATTACTTAAGATGCAATCCCTGGTCTGTGTTCCTAAACCCACTAGCAGATTTTAATCACCTCTTTCAAATGCAGACATTCTGAAAGCTAGAAGCCTCAGTGTAGAGGAAGCTGTGACATAGCCACTCCCCTCAAAGCCTTCTTCCAACTACCCCACCCCCAGGTGGCAGGTTAAAAATTGCAGGGCCTCTGGGAAATTCCCCAGTCTGAGGCATTCCCAATCCTCACTATTCCTAGCCCCATTTGAGAATCACTGGCATGGAGGCAGACATTTAGCTTCTAGACAGATGAAAATTCTAGATCTCTGTGGATATTTCCTGAAAGGACAGGGCAGAGGGTTGATTGGCAGGAGAGAGGGAGGGCTCTGAGAAGTAAGGGCCTCCACAGGGGGACCCAAGCAGCTGGGGGACAGGAGGGTCACATGGAATGGTGGACAGCACTATGTCACAGATATAGGATCATGATGATCCCCGTGCCATACTCAGAGACTGGTACTGGGAGCCTCAGCTGAAGTAAAATATGGACAGAGGGGTCTGGGTGCAGGGAAAATGTGCCCTGCCTCCTGCTCCTCCTTCCTGACTTGGCACACAATTTTCCCCAGCTGGGACCCAATTCCTCTCTGAATCTGGCACCAGCACACAGGTCTCTGCTCCCCTCCCACACCCACCCTCTCTACCCTTGGGGCAGCAAAAGAAAACACAGCAGAACACCAGGCAAAATCCCTTTGGAGGCAGAAAGGAAAGACCATAATTCACATGCTCAGGGTCCACAGGAAGCACATTAGCAGAATGAGCAATTGTAGGGAATTTAAATGAAGGATTTTGGAGTTGGCCTGGAAGATGTGACCACTAGATGGCAGTAACACACAATTTAGTCATAGGGGGGTTGCTGTTGACTGATTTTTAGGCAGGGACTCCTGCAGGAAGTGTCCAAAGGCCACAGGTCATAAGGAGTTCCCTGAAGAGGAAGCAGGGCCAGGGTGTCCAAGGCAGCTTGGGGCTTTATAAGCGTCCATGCATAGCCTAAAAATTGCCTATATTGTGCCAGTTTCCTGGGGTATGCAAAGCTGGTTAATACTAAATGGCTAAAAAATGCTTATTGAGCTATTTTTAAGACAATTAGATATGCAATTATTTGAGCTTGGCTGTGCCCAAAAGATCTCAAAGTAACTTCATTTCTTCATAGGTATATTCTCAAGAGACTTTTCTTTAAAAGGGACAGCTAGGCAAGCCAACTTTGAGAGTTTTAAAGCTACTATGTCTGAGATGACTCATCAGTATTACCAACAATGCTAAGCCCCTCACACCAATGCATTTGTCCCTGTCCCTATGTTGGATAAGGGCTTCCCAATGTGGAGCAATTCTTTCCAGGGAAAGCCTCCTCCATGGGATGCATCCCCAAAGCCTGGTGTACAGGATGGCACACCACTTGGAAGGCCTTTCACTTTTTGGTAGGTAGATGTTTGTTTATTAAGAGATAATTACAGGCCAAGTATTACCATTTATAATGGTTTCCCAATTCTTTTTAAAGCTAACTGACTTCTCTAAAGTAAATTCTCTCAGGGACTCATAAATCAGGGCAAAGTCCTACCTGGGTCCCTTGTGACACCTTCTGCCCTGGTCTCCCTGCCACACCCCTGCGTCCTACCTCAGACAGTTGCTTAAATAGGGTGGCTGTGGGCTCTGGGGCCAGTGGGTGCCAAGCTAGCTGTGGATATATTTACTTATAGTAACATTCACACCAACATTGATGTCTACATTTTTATTTCTCTATACATATTAACTTAAATGTCCACAAAATGGCTTCTGTATCACTCTGTTGTTAGGTGCTCTGACATAATTGTACAAGCTCTTATTTTCATGGAAACATGACAATTTATAACTCTTTTCCCACTCCTCCTGACCCTTTTAGTCCCTACACCATCCTTCACTCCTTAAGCTCAGGGAAAATGCTAATTTTGGTCAGTACAATCCTGCTCATGCTCTGTATTTTCTGATCAGCCCTCTCCTGAGCAGTCTCCTTCTATGAGTCCCCTGTGGAGAGTTGAGAATTCCCTGTGTCCTCTATGGGGTCCTGGTTCCTCCCAGACTCCCCAGATACTCAGTCCCCCATTTTGCAGCTCTGATCTTTCGGGCAGAAGAGGCAGATTAATGCATGTGGTGGCCACAGGGTAATGTTGAGTCTAAGCATCCCTATTAGTCCTGACGATGATAAGGATGGAGGTAGGAACCCAAACTACTTTCAGATGCTTTTACCTCTTGATAGGTGTTTTATTTAGAAGATTTCTGTGAACAGGAAATCCAGTTAGGAGAGTTTGATATAAAAATGAAATAACAAACTGGTTTATTGGTTTCATGGAAATAATAAAACAGAGGAATTTCTGTGATTGGGACACCTAGGTAAATGGCTTTGAATTGTTTTTTGTTTTTTTTTTTTTCAATGATTTATTTTATTTATTTACTTAGCCCCCCTTGCAGCTTGTGCTCACTGTGTCCATTCACTGTGCATTTTTCTGTGTCTGCTTATCTCCCTTTTTTGCATCAACTTGCTGCACTAGCTCTCTGTGCCATGTAGGCCATCAACTCTCTGCATCACATGGGCCAGCTTGCCTTCACCAGAAGGCCATGAGAATCAAACCCAGGGCCTTCCATATGGTAGATGGGAGGCCAATCTCTTGAGCCACATCCACTTCCCTGAATTGTTTTTTTTCTTTTTCTTTCTGAGATTCCAGGATAAGGTATTGAACCAAGGACCTCATATGTGGGAAGCACATGCTTCCCACATACCAGGAGAAGTGTGGAGAAAATATGGAGAAATGCAGAAGAATGTTCACTCACTGCTGGTAGGATTGTAAAATGCCAAAGGACTCTGGCCACCAATGTGGAAGACAGTTCATGGGTTGTTCAGGAAGTTAAGTGTGGAGTTCCACCCATGCTCACAGAGGCATGATTTACAAATACCATCTGATGTGAAGAGAGGTGGTTCCTAAAGAGGGAGTGGGAACCATGTTATGTCCAGAGGACCCGGTCTGACCTGTGGCCTGCCATTGGCCATTCTGGCTCTTGTCTTATGCAAGCCCCAGGCCCATCCCCTCCCAATACCCAAGATCACCATATTTGCCTTCTGATGTTTATAATATTATTGAGAGTGATCCTGTCCTGCTTTAGATCTAAGGACTGCTGTATCCTCTGGTTCCCAATAGATATGTATATCTCAGATGAAATAAACATTTTCAGTGTCCAGTGTCCATCTTAGGAAGCCACTGAGTTTTGCATTTTCTCATTAAGAGAACAAAGGATAAATTGTTTCTTCATTTCACATTGTATTTGGAGATTTTCAAAAGGAATATAAAGCCATATCACACAGCTATCATGGCTACCTGAGTGCTAATTTTCTTTAATTCATCTCCCTGCTTCCTCACCAGTCTGAGATACTAGGCAAATAGTTACCTACTCTATAGAATAAAGAACCTCCTCAGTTGCCCATTTCCACACCTTTTGTGCATCCTGTGAAAAGACAGGGAACCCACGTATGTCTAAATCTGTATCTTCGTTTTTTACCTTTCTCCATTTGTCATGATGCCACATAATTTGGTGGCTCCCTAATGCACATACAGAAGATAAAAAATAATAATAATTAAAAACAATTTCATAAACAGAGTATTGGTGGCCAATGGCTCCTTCACTGGCCAATGCTGCCCTACATACTAGGCAACCAAGGGAAAATGGTGGGTTGGAAAAGAGGACTCACCACCAGTGTATATGTGGCACTCTGCATGGGGTACTGTATTTAATTCAACTGCAAGAGAAAGAGAGAACAAATTTTCAAAAACAGGTGTGAGATCCAAGAAAGAAAACAGAAACTTGCCAGGCAGAGAGCCGGGCTTTCCAAGTTATCCAATCTGAAAAGTACCAAAGCAGTTCAGAAATACTTACGTGAAGAAATACAGCTCAATGAAGGAGTTCCTAGCCCCAGGATAATAGGAGAATGCTGTGGAGCATTTGACCAATGCCACTCCCCTCGGTGACAATCCACAATTGTGATGGCAAGTTTTACCATGAACTCTTCCACACTGGTGTTCCAGGTGCTTCTGACTAAGCTCCTGAGACTCCTTCAAGATCAGAGCATGGGAAGATGATGTGGAATGAAAAACAAATGTGAGGATCCTAAAATCTCAATTGAAAGTATTTGAAAAATAGAACACGAAAACTCTGGGAGAATAAGATCAAATGTGCTTGATAGGGACTCAAGAACCACATTGAAACCTACTCAGGTTAATTTTTTTATTAATTTGTGTAAATCCACTTGTCTCTTATTTATTTTTTGCAGTGAAAAGTGTATTTTGATGGGGCTTTTTATATTATAAATAAAAATTTTTTAGCTATGGAAATTTGAAATAACATGGGTTTTGTTTTCCTAAAATGTGCAATTAAAACATATGTACTTGTAACAATAGTTACGGTATAAATATCAAGAACTCCATTTTGAAAGAGGCAGAATACATACCTATAATTTGAAATATGTATGAGAAAGCTAAAGAAAGTATATTTTTTAAGTGAATACAGTTTGCTATATATGAGAAAATTGGATGAAGACTTGTTTACCCAAACTGAGCTTTTAAATATTTTGAGAGATTAAAAAAGTTTACAATGGAAAATGTAACTTTCTGTTCACCGACTATCTTGCAGTGGCCCCCACACCTCTCTTCCTAAGTCTGGTATTCACAAGACTGGTATATCTCTGATATCAGGGGCAAGAGGTATCCTGAATCAAGAAAAGAGAGGGAGATTTTTAGGAGCATCTGTATCTGTGGTCTGTAAATTATTATTAAAATATAAAGTTCATGTCAAAATAAAATCTTTTACTGTTAGCCTCTTAACAGATATTAACATTTCTTTGCTTTTCATTTTACTACATACTTTGCCACTGAAAATTATTTGTGCTTTGCTTTTGTTTCTATATTCTTTACGTTGGTGTTTTCGCTGTTGAGGATGTTTGCATGTGATTTTCTTAAGTAAGTTATTGAATCTGTTTTTGTGTGTTAATGTTTACCAGTTTTGAATCTGTTAGGTTTTTTGGAAGAAATATGCTTATGTTATTGCTGTTGTAAGATGTAACATAAAATGTATATACTCTAAACTGAAGTTGGCCTTTTTAAAGAATAAAGTATTTGTTTGGCTTATTATTGGGAGGTTCAGGTTAGTGACCATGAAACTAGGTTACCTGCACATGAAAACTGAAAAGGTAAAAGTATAAAGGTGTTGTAGTGTTACATTTTCTGACTAATGCCGGTTAGCTTACTGAGAGATGTTATTTTAGGCTACAGTAAGATATTTTAATATTTTTAAGTACTTATGAAATTTATTACTATTCAAATATTTTTAAAATATCTTTTCTTCAGATGTGGCTGTAAAACCAAGAAAATCAGTTTTCATTTCAGTGTTTAATTGCATTTTTAACTTCAGGTTGGTGGGAATAAAGATTAGAGGAAATTTGTGGCAGAAATCACTGAGATAAAACCATCAACACATTCTTCTTTCCTAGCTAAATTTTGTGGGAGTGAGTAGAGAGGAAATTTATCAGGATACTAAGGCAACGGGTCTCTGGCTTAACAGTGGAAGCTTGGAAAACACAATATATAAAAGTGTCTTGGATGGGAGGAGGGCTATAATGTTGTCTTTGGAATAACAAGGGTCTGTCATGATCTCAGTGTTTTCATTTTCTCTTCATCCTTTTGTAATGGCCCTTATAGCAAAATCTAATCTATTAAGCAACTTTTGGCTATGATTACCTTGATAGGAAACATATAGCAAGTCTCTAATTTTGAGTGGTTTTTTAAACACCTAGTTTTACTACACACTCTCTTAAGAGTCTGATTACTAATGCATTCAGGTATATTAAATTATCCGACAGTTGTCAGCTTACCAAAGTGAAAAAAAAGAAATCAAGGAAATGAGTAGTGTCCTCTGCCTCCTCCTCGCCCCCCCCACCCAATGATTAGTTGAACTTCCCCCAACTGCACATAAAGCAAACGAAATTTGCTGGGACATAAAACAAAAGAAATTCTAGTAAATGTGTATTTCCTGCTTCCTTCATATTTGGAATGTTTATTTCAATCCCACTACCTCCAAAAGGAGGCAGTTTAAAAAGTGTTCACAAGTGATTTCTGTTAAATGCCATTCTTATATTCATTATGTGAGTTTGTGGGTTAGGATTGATCTTGCTGTTTTAAATCTGAGTCCATATATTACGGTCATTGAAAATAATATCTCTTTGCTTTTAGAAATTTATTTTATAGAATTGTGCTAAGACATTTAGAAAAAGAAAATGGAACTGCTATGGTAAAAACCAAGTTGGGGGGGACCAAGATGGCGTCGATCTACGTGGTTGCTCACGGTTCAGATCTCCGGGGATGGCCGCCTGTGGACGCAGGTCCTGCCCGAGGGTCTGTGCTGTGGGCACGTGGAGTGGGAGCCTTGGGTCGTCTAGCAGCTGGTGGATCCACGGCGTGGAGTGATCGGTGGAGATTTGGAACATAGAAAGAAGCAAGAAAATAAAATAAGAAGAAAAAGTATCATAGAGCAAACTTTACACACACACAGAACCACCAGCTAAATAAAACTCTAGAGCAGAGAGAGAAGTTAATCAACTGAATAAATACATCAAGATAAAATGATGACTAGAGGGCAACAAAAAATTACAAACCACACTGAGAAACAGGAAAACATGGACGAATCCAATGAACAAACTAAAAACCAGGAACTGAAGCAGATCATTGAACAACTAATTGAAGCTTTCCAAACAAATATTATGGACCAACTTAAAGAAGTGAAGGAAGACATTAAGAATATAAAGAAGA
>JAQZBX010054594.1:0-18610 GCA_029593785.1 Cabassous unicinctus
TGACCTCAGCCTGCTCACCCATGAGGGCTTGATGCTCAATATCCCCAAAAGACTAGGGAGGGATGTTACAACATGCACAAGTTTTTGCTCCCATAATTTCACAGAGTAGTGACAATGCATCCATTATAAGAACAAATGTTAGAATGAAGGGAACACACTATTTAAAAGCTGTAGGTTTGAGATGACTGTTGTCAATCATGGTCTCTCACTGAGTGAAGATATTTTTAATTAGCTGGTCTGGAAAAATAATTCAATGTAAGATATTGTTCCTAAACCAACAAATTAGAGTTGGATGTTGTCCAAATTTTACTTTTATTTCCCTTTGATGTTGACCACCTGATCATCACAATCCTCTGTTCTTTGCTCACCCGTCAACGCTCTCTCTCCTGGAGTGGAGATGTTTCCTCAGCCATAACTGTCTGCTGCCAGGCTCACCATTCCATGATGTGTCCTTTCAGATGCAAATAAGTTGCAGTTCCCTCTTCTCTTCTGGCTCCCCTCCTCCATGTCTCTTTGAGCCTTTCAAGGAGGATGCCTCTGAAATGAAGGATTGTACCCAAAAAAACACTGTATGTCTTTTCTTTCAAAGGAAAAGAGTAACAAATGCATTGAGTGCTCCACTACATTCTAAGTACTTCCGCCAATGTTATCTAATTTAGTTTATACCACCACCCAATGGAGCACGTTACCCCACTTTAGAGATCAAGAAATTGAGGCTCAGGTGACTTGCTTAAGAAGACATATACAATTAGCATTAAAACCATAATTTACATCCGTGTCTGTCTTAAAGACTTTGGTTTTTTTCACAACGCAAATTAAATATGTGTGATCACAAAACACGCCACAGCTGTATTCTATACCTGAAACAAACTTCCCCCTTTGGCTGGATTTTTCTTTTCATTCAGGAATAAACTTAAAAATAATCTGTTTGGAGAGCCTCTCATGGCCACTCCAGATCTCCAGTATTCTCTATCACAATACGGCTGTTATCTCTACTTGTTATTTCCTTGTTTATTTTGGGTCCTTCATATCTGAATCTTCTTTCTGCCTCACACAGTACATATGAGAGCGCAGTCTTAGTACAAAAGCTAAGTGAGTCAATTACTTTCTTAATCCAACCAACATTTGTGGAGGTTACATTGTGTGCATGACACTGTCGTGTGTGCTATGAATATCCAGTGTCTCTAGCAAATGATCAGAAGCTTTTACAGCCCTTTCTTCTCCTTATCTCCATGCTGTGATCCCTGTCTCCGAATGCTATGGTAGTGCTGCTTTGGAGAGTTCTACTTCGGAAGCAATGATGGGGTTCAAGAATCAAACATAATGAAATTGTTTATTGCCCTTAAATCTTATCAAGACTCTATTAACTAGGAGACATTTTTTATTTTTGCAAAAAAAATGTAGGAATTATTGTCTCTCTCCCTTGTCTTCCTCACATCTGCTATCTTTTGGCTCAGTGGCTACTTCTCTATTTGTTTTCAGTCTGAATGTTCTCAGAGTGGTAATGGAGATATTTTTAAGTCTTGGTGTTTGGTCCTCTCCTTTTCTCACTCTATATACCCTCCTTAAGCAATGGCATGCATTCCCAATGCTTCAATTAAATCTACATTCAGAATATTACCAAATTTATGCTTCTAACCATGTCCTCACACTACATTCTGATGAACTACAAACAATTACTTTTGAGAGTGAAAGAAGAGACTGAATTATAGCACTGGAACAACTGGCAAACTTAGACATGTGGTCACCCGGGGTATAGTATAGCCATTTTTCTATTTGGTTCTTTCCACCTGAAGTCTCTAAGATACCTCAGACTCAGTATCTCTAAATTTGAACTCACACTTGTCCCTGCAAATCTGCAATCTCTTCCAGTGCTCCCAACCAGAGAGTGGTATAAACATTTATTTGCATAAATGAGAAACTGAATTGTCATTCTTTATATCTCTTTCTCACGGACACCAAATTGTTTCTCCAACTTTGCCATCATATATCTAGGCCAAGTGGCCATCGATTCTTATATGGACTGGTCTTTACGCACTCATTCTTGCTTTCTGAATCATTTTCCACACAGCCAGAATAATAGTTTCAAAGTGTAAACAGATACTTCCATACTACCCTGATAGTCCCCCTTTAAAGTCTTCCTTATTGTTAAAATAAGGACAAAAAATCTTCAAAAGGACTGCAGACTACTTGTTGGTTCATTCACTTAATACACATCTGTTGATTGCTTGCCCTGTGCTAAGCCTTATTCAAGTCACTGGAAATAGAGCAAAGAACAAAGCAAACACAGTCTCTGTTTCTAAGGAGACATTTTCTACTGGAGGAAACAAACCAAAACAAAAGAGAAAAAGCAAAATAATTTCAAGGTTTAATCAGAATAATGGGAATAATCAAGAGAAAGAAATGTTTAAGGAAACAAGTGGACAGGTAAGTTCACGCTGAGGATATGACAATTTCCTTTAAAGAAAAGGAGTTATCCACTTGAAGAGTAAGGAGAAGTCCAAGCAGAGGGAAGACTGTATGCAAATCCCTGCATTGGGAAGGACCAGAAGGGGTTGAAAGAAGTAATATAAAAGACAGTGTATGAGGGGAGAAGGATGCAGCTGGAGGTAGGGGACAGGAAGACCAGGTTGTATACAGCCTTGCAGGCCAGGGTAAGAAGGTGCCAAAGTTTGTGGGAAAATGAGAAATCAGGCAGCATTTATATGTTTATGATTTGAATTATTGAAGAAATAGTGACACAATTTTTTGAAAGAAGAAGATCAAGTTTATGAGGGAAATCAAGACTTCTGCTTCAGGTATGTAATATTTGAGATGCCCATTAGACTGTCAGGTGGATTTGCTGGGTAGGCAGTTGGAGATCAGGGGAGTAGTCAGGTCTGGAGATATTCATTTGGGAAGAGACATTTCATATTGCTAAATGTTTAATTGCCAATTCCAATGAGTATGTACCTAGTAGGAGATTCTTGACCTTACTGCAAATGCTGACAGAAATACGAAGAGAAATAGACTAATCCAAATCATATTTGGACATTTTAACATTCATCTCTTAGTACTGATGAAAGAGGTAGAAAAAAATAATCAGCCAGGTTATAAAGGTTTGAACAAAACAATTAGTAAATTAGTCAGAATGGGATATATATAGAGAGATAGATAGATATAGATATATACAGAACACTGCACTCAAGAAACACAGAATAAACATTATTTTCAAGTACATTTGGAACATTTACCAACATTGACCACATGCTGGGCCATAAAGGGAATCTCAACAAATTTCAAACGACTGAAATCCTGCACAGTAGGCTCATTGACCACAATGATATTAAGCTAGAACTCAATAACAAAATAATAACTAGCAATATCTCGTGTGTCTAGAAATTAAGGGGCACACTTCCAAATGGCCCATCTATTAAAATAGATGGCAAATAGAATGACAAAGTATTTGTATTGAATAATAATGAAAATGCTACATATAAAAAATGTGGGATGTCAATAAACACGTGCTTAAGAATGAATATAAACCCTAGAATGTAAATATCATAAAAGAATAAAAGCTGAAATACCAAAATATCAGTGACCTAAGCATCTATTTCAGGAATTTATAAAAAGTAAAACAAGTCAAACTCAAACAAACAAAAAAAGGCTTAGAGAAGGAAACGAGAAAGATAAGCATGGAGAATAAGTGAAATGGCAAACATGCAGGAAAATGATTAAAAAGTTAAAAGTTGTTCCTTGAAAAGGTTAATGTAATTGTTAACACCTTGATCAAGATAAAATAAAGAGTCAAATATTCAATTTTAGGAATGTAAAGGAAACAAAAATGCAGATGCTAAAGTTACTAGATGGATAATGAGAGTGTATAATGAAAGGCATTATAACAACACATTTGAAAATGTAGACTAATTAAAGAAATAACTAGAAAAATAAAATACTAAAGTTCATGAAAGGGGAAAATTAGAAGCATTCTCTAAATGTTAAAGAAAGTGAATCTGTAATTTAAAATCTTCCACCAAAGAAAGTTCATGCCCAAATGGAATGGCCTTAGAAAACTCTAGTAATATTTAGGGGAAAATAATGGTGAAGTTGAAAGCTTTCTCTCTGAGATAAGGAATAAAACACAATTTTCCTGAGAACAGGAACATAAAAATTACTAATCTATCTTTTGGTGTGTCTAGAACAACATTAATAGCGTAATCTGATAAGTACATTATGAAAATGAAAAAAACAGAACAAACTCATTCCTGAAGATAAATCCAGAGATCCCAACACATGTCTAAAACAGAGCTCATAATACATGTAAAAAAGTGTAAAACATCATGACCACTTTGGGTTAATTCCAGGTGGCTAGATTGGTTTAAACATTGAAAAACCAAATAATGCAATTTACAGTACGGCAAGAATAAGGAAGAAAAACCATATGATGTTTGCAAAAGATGCACAGATGTAGATGAAATTCAACATCTACTCATCCTAATTGTCTTAGTAAATTAAGAATGAAAGGGAATCTTTTTGATCTGATAAAGGATATCTAAAAGGAATCTTGGTTCTGCTATTATCAGAATGCAATATAGTATTGTTATAAAGGCAGTCAAATAAGTCAATGAAATAATAAACCACCCAGATGCATACCAACTCATAAATGATTACTTGATTTGTAACAAAGGAGGAACTACAGATTCATAGGAAAAGAACAGAATTTTCAATAAATGGTGTGGAGTCAACTGGATATCCATTTGAAAAATAAAATAAAATTTGTCCACTATCTTGTACTTACCAAAAAAATATATTTTAGAAGGGCAGTAAATCTAAATATAAGCACATATAACCAATAAACACACACATACAGAAGATATAACTACGTCTAACAAATGAACAAGAAAAAGAGTAGACTACCCAATAGAAAAATGGGCAAGAGACCAGAACAAGTAGAAAAATGGGCAAGAGACCAGAACAATAACTATCAAAGGGTTTGCCCAAAAGACCAACAAATATATTAAAAAATTATACAACCTTGTGATAGTAATCAGATAAGTGCAAATTTAAATCACAATGTAACACAACATTCCATCTTCCAAATGGCTAAACAAAACAGAAAAATAATAGACTAAAACAATTCCAAATGCTGACAAAGATGTTGTGGAGCAATAGAAATTCTCAAACACTACTAGTGGGAGTATAAGTTGGTGTAAGTCTTTTGGAAAGTACCTGGCATTATCTATAAAGATGAAGATATGATCTTCATCTTTGATGGAGGGATCTATGATCCCTCACTTGGACATCTATCTATATGTCCAACATAAATATGTAGAAGCATGTAGCAGAAAGCATGTGTAGGGATGTTCATAGCGGTATTATTTACAAGAGCCACAATCTGGACACAAACTCAATGTCCCTGAAAAATAGAATGTATAAGTTACAACTTGGTGAATAACATAAAAAATAATGTTGATAGAAAGAAGCCAGACACAAGCTGTTTCATTGCATATGGTTATGTTCATTTGAATTGAAAACATCAGGCAACACCAGACCATCTAAACTATAGCCTTTAGGAATGCACATGTACTTGACATACGACAACACGACAGAGCAAAGCAAGAATGTGCTCAAGTACAAGTCAGACTAGTAGTTAACTTTGTAGTGGAGGGAGAATAAGAATTTGGAGGGGCAGAGGGGGACTTCTGAGATGTTGTCACTGTCCTTCTCTTGACTAGGGTGGAAATTAATTGATTGTTGCCTTTTTCCAAATATGTGTCATATTTCACAATAAGGAACCAGATGTGTTTGTGTATGTGTATGAGATAGGGTGCTATGAGAACAACCTTAGAGAGAATTTTGTCTCTGAAGAGTAAAAGAGAAACAGAGTGGCAGATGTTAAGGGGATATGAAGTGTGTATTAGTCAGAGAAAAGGGGTGCTGATGCAAAGTACCAGAAATCTGTTGGTTTTCATAAAGGTTATTTATTTGGGGTAAAAGCTGACAGTTACAAGACCCTAAAGAGTCCAAGTCAAGGTATCACAAGAGGTACTTTCTCACCAAGGTCTGTTGTCGCATGTTGAAGCAAGATGGTGGGTGATCTCTGTGAGGGTTCAGCCTTCCTATCTCTTAGCTACAGGCTGGCATAGGGCTTCTTTCTTTATGGGCTCAGCTGTAAACTATCAGGCAAATGGCTCATCTCTCTTCCCAGGCTGCAGGATCAAAGTTCTCTCCTTGGTTGTGTCTGTGGAGCTCTCTCTCTATGTATCTTCTTCTGTGTCTTCTTGAGTGAGTGTCTGTTTCTATCAGCCTGCCAAGGGGGCGGAGACTCAACCTTGAGTCACGCCCTACTGACGTGGTTGAAGCAAAGCCCTAATCTTAACATAATTTAATCAAAGACATCTCAGCTGAACCTAATACAATCAAAAGGGATCACACCCAGAGGAACAGACCAGTTTAAAAGCATAATCCTTTTTTTTGGAATTCATAAATAATATCAAACTGCTACAAGATGTCAAAGGAATACTTATTATTTATAAATGCATTTTAGATAGGGTATATTAGGATATGTTTGTACACTAATGGTAACTCTGCAAAAGAGAAAGACAACAAATGAGGTTGAACCTAGAGAAAATGGCAAAAAGCATGAAGTCCTTGAAGATGGTGGGAGTGAGCTGCATGTCCTCACTACATGTGGACATATAGGCGTGTTTGCAGGTAAGAGGACAAGAAAGCATGCGGGGTGCCACCTCTTTCCTTAGTGAAGTCTGCATCTCACTAGCCTCTGCAGGCTTCACAGCCTCTGCAGCCTCCACAGCTTTCATTCAATTGCTGTAGTGGATCATGCTGCCTCCCCCAGAAGCACCCCTGCGCAGGCTATCTCGCTGCACAGCAATCGTACTCTCTGCTTTCCTCAGCTGGTTAATATCTTCACATCCATATGTGACAGGTGAATTGCCATGTATGCAGGAAAGCCTGCCCTGATACCCCAGGATATGCTCCCAGCTCCCTGGGCAACTGTCCCTCCCAGCGCTTATCCCAGTTGTCACTGGATATTCATTTCATTTAGGTCTGTACTACTACAAGACAGGACATGTGTGTTATGTATTCAGGAGATAGTTCTTCTTTGGAGCCCCTGGCACTGTGCCTGGCTTCTTGTACATGCCATTTTTGAGTACATGAATACATAGATAAATGAAGATTGTATAGAAGGATTATTATCCCACAGGGCAACTAATATGCAGCCAGGATTCGTCCAGAGCAACTGTTTGGGGGACTCCCGGAGACTAGAAGAGCACGGTACACCATCCAGGGAAGAACAGTAAGTGGAGAATGACCATCTGGACATGAGCACATTACTCCACTAGCAGAGGCAGTTGCCCAACCCCCACTGGTGCAGCAGGCTGCCTCTGGGCCCACTCCCTGGTTGGAAGCAGAAGTTCTCTTTCCCAAAAGCAGGGGAGGGGAGGTAGCCTGACACCGACTATAGCTGTTGATTGGAAAATTCGGCTAGCTGGATTCTAGTCTTGAGCGCAGCTGAGGTTTGAGCCTGCCCAAGCCACAAAGAAGCCAGCAGCATTTATGCTGTCTCCACATCTGGAAGGAGTGGAAGCAGCAGTGGCTGGAAAACACACTGGTGCCCTGGGGTGGTAGGGATCAAATCCAGTGCACCCAGGCTGGAAAGCCACTGCTTAGGTTCCCACACCCAGTAGGAGTGGGAATTGGGTGCAGTTTGGGCACTTTCTTCGGGCAGAGCAGGCAGATTCACCTGGCCCACCTTGAAGGGTGTCTGAACCCTTGGCATCCTGGACAGAGAGGAAGCACACACTCTGTCTTGGGTAGTGCAGGCAGATTCACCCCAGCCACCTTGAAGAGCTGCTGCATTCTCATCCCCAAGATATCCCAGGAAGGAGAGGAACTAAGAGCCATCTCATTGTTCTCTCTTAAGACATTGAAGGCAGAGTTACCCTGCCCACCCAGTGGGGGTCAGTACAGGGGGTGGGAGCTGATCAGAGAACTCAGCTCTCAGGGGCTGGTAGCTGTACAACAGTTTCATCTGGATAGGCTGGCAACCTCAGCCTCAACCATGCCTCCACCAGAAGCTAAATCAGCTGAGAATTAATGGCACAGAATAACCTAAGGCAACAGGGCACAACTGGATAAACAGTGCTACCTGCTGGGTGCTTTAGGAGAGTCTAAATTGGGGAAGACATCAAAGAGAAGATTGGGGTCTCTTCTTCAGAGCACATTGCAATTGATCTACACTTTCTTCATAGGACCCCTGAACCTGTTTTGATTGGGAAAACAGATCTGGGAAGGTTGTCTCCAGGGGGGATACTTCTACCAAATTAGCCATTCAGGAAATAGCAATGAGAGAAGACAAAAACAGTATTAAAAATGTACAGAGGCAAATAAAATACAAACAAAACAAACTAATATTCATGGAGGAGGAACAGGGAAGCTTTAGCAAAAAGCCAACCAATAAGAAAGCCATAAGCTAAAGAGAGAAACTGAGAAGAGAATAAACACATAAAAAAATCACATGCCAAGACACCAGCAAAAAATTACAAACCATACTAAGAAACAGGAAAATATGCCCAAAGAAACAAATTAAACCTTCAGACAAATACAGTATTTGAGACAATTAATCACAGATATCCAAATAAATCTCCTTAATAAATTCAATGAGATACCTAAAGATGTTAAGGATATTAAGAAGACACTGGATGAACTCAAAGAATTTGAAAGTTTGCTAAGAAAAATAACAGATCTTATGGGAATGAAAGACACAATGGAAGAGATTAAAAATACATTGGAGGCATAAAAATGCAGATTTGAACTGGTTGAGGACAGAATTAATGAGTTGGAGGACAGAGCATCTGACAGAACAGAAAGAGAAAAGAATGGAAAAAATGGAACAGGGTCTCAGGGAATTGAATGACTATGCAAAACGCACAAACTTAAATGTTATAGGTGTCCCAGAAGGAGAAGAGAATGAAAAAGGGGCAGAAAATATTTGAGGAAATAATGACCATAAATTTCCCAACCCCTATGAAAGGCATAAATACCAATATCTAAGAAGGACAATGCACCCCAAACAGAATAAATAAGAATGGACCTACTCCGAGACACCTACTATTCACAATGTCAAATGCCAGAGATAAAAAGAAGAGCCTGAAAGCAACAAGAGAAAAACAATGCATCACATACAAAGGAAACTCAATAAGACTAAGTGCTAATCTCTCATCAGAAACCATGGAGATGAGAAGGCAGTGGTATGATATATTAAAGGTTCTGAAAGAGAAAAACTTCTAGCCAAGAATTCTTTATCTAGCAAATCTATCTTTGAAAACTGAGAGTGAGTTTAAATCTTCACAGATAAACAAAAACTAAAAGAGTATGTCACCAAGAGATCTGATTTACAGGAGATACTCAAGGAGTGTTGCAATCAACAAGGAAAAGACAGGAGAGGCTTGGAGAAGAGTGTAGAAATGAAGATTATTAGTAAGGGTAACAAAAAGAGCAAAAAGACAGATAATATTAATATAGGTCAGTGAAAATCCAAAAGATATAATGGAGGAAGTAATTACTTTATAGTAATTACATTGAATGTTAATGGATTGAATTCTCCAAACAAAAGACCTATATTGGCAGAATATATTTTAAAAAATCAGCCATCTATATGCTGTCTACAAGAGACTTACCTTACATGCAAGGACACAAATAGACTGAAAGTAAAAGGCTGGAAAAAGATATCCCATACAAAGAGTAATCAAAAAAGAGCTGGAGTACTGCTACTAATATTGGACAAAATAGACTTTAAATACAAATCTGCTATAAGAGATGAAGAAGGACTTTACATATTAATAAAAGAAACAATTCACGAAGATGAAAAAACAATAATAAATATTTATGCACCTGTCTAGGGTCCCCCCAAATACTTGAAGCACACACTTGCAAAACTGAAGAGAGAAATAGATGTCTCTGCAATAATAGTCAGAGTCTTCAATAAAAACACTCATCTTTGGATAGAACTGGACAAAAGAGCAATAAGGAAGCAGAGAACTTGAATAATATGATAAATGAACTAAACCTCACAGACACATATAGAACATTACACCCCAAAACAGCAGAATATACATTCTTTTCAAGTGCTCATGAATCTTTCTCCAGGATACACCATATGCTGGGTCACAAAACAAGACTCAATAAATTTCAAAAGTTTGAAATTATACAAAGCACTATCTCTGATAATAACAGAATGAAGCTAGAAATCAATAACAGGTGGAAAAAGGGAAAACTCACAAATATGTGAAGGTTAAACAACACACTATTAAACAATCAGTGGGTCAAATGAGAACTCAGTAAATATCTCGAGGCAAATGAAAATGAGAACACAACATAACAAAACCTATAAGATACAGTGAAGACAGTGCTGAGAGAGAAACTTATAGCCATCAATGCTGATGTTACAAATGAAGAAAGAGCTAAAATCAAAGATCAACCTGAACACTTGCAGGAACCAGAAAAAGAGCAGCAAACTCCCAAAGTAAGAAGAAGGAAAGGGATGACAAATATTAGAGCAGAAATAAATGAAATTGAGAATAAATACAGAGAGAATCAACAAAACCAAAAGTTGGTTCTTTGAAACCATCAACAAAATTGACAAATCCTTAGCTAGAAAGACGAAGAAAAAAAGAGATGATACAAAAAAATAAAATCAGAAATGAGAGGGGAGACATTACCACTGACCCCACAGAAATAAAAGATATGATAAAAGGATACTATGAACAATTGTATGCCAACAAACTAGACAATGTAGGTGAAATGGACAAATTCCTAGAAACACATGTACAACTTACACTGACCCTCAAAGAAATAGAAGACATCAACAAGCCAAGCACAAGTAAAGAGATTGAAATAGTCATCAAAAACCTACCAAAGATGAAAAGCCCAGGTCCGGATGGTTTAACAGGTAAATTCTACCAATCATTCAAAGAAGAATTAATACCAATCTTGCTCAAATTCTTAAAAAAATAGAATACGAGGCAATACAACCAAACTCATTTTATGAAGCCAACATCACCCTAATACAAAAGCCAGATAAGATAACATGAAAAAAGAAAATTATATACCAATTTCTCTAATGAATATAGATGCAAAAATCCTCAACAAAATATTTGCTAATTTTATCCAACAGCACATAAAAGAATTATACATCATGGGTTTTATCCCAGGTATGCAAGAGTGGTTCAAAACAAGAAGAGCAATCAATGCAATATATCACATTACTAAATTGAGGAAAAAATCACATGCTTATCTCAATTGACATAGAAAAGGTATTTGACAAAATCCAACATCCTTTCTTGATGAAAACTCTCCAAAAGATAGGAATAGAAGGAAACTTTCTCAACATGATAAAGTGCATTTATGAAAAATCCACAGCTAACATCGTACTCAGTGTAGAAAGACTGAAAGCTTTTCTGCTGAGATCGGGAATAAGAAAAGAATGTGTACAATCACCACTGCTACTCAATATTTTGCTAGAACTTCTATCTAGAGTGATAAGGAAAGAGAAAGAAATTAAAGACATCAAAACAGAAAATGAAGAAGTAAAACTTTCACCAATTACTGATGACATGATCCTATATGTAGAAAATCCCTAAAAATACACAACAAAGCTACTAGAACTAAAAGACAAGTTGAGCAAAGTGGCAGGATAAAAGATTAATATGCAAAAATCAGTAGCATTTTTATTTGCTACTAGTGAGCAATCTGAGAAGTAAGTCATGAAAAAATCCCAGTTATAATAGAGACTAAAAGAATCAAATATTTAGGAATAAACTTAACCAAGGACATAAAGGACTTGTATTCAGAAAACTAATAAACATTGCTAAAAGAAACCAAAGAAGACCTAAATAAATAGAAGGACATTCCATGTTCATGAATTGAAAGACTAAATATTGCTAAGATATCAGTTCTACCCAAATTTATCTACAGATTCAATGCAATAAAAATTCCAACAGTCTTTTCTACAGAATTGGAAAGGCCAATTATAAAAATTTTCTGGAAGGCTAATAGGTCACAAATGTCCAAATATATCTTAATAAAGAAGAACAAAGTTGGACGACTCTCACTTCTAGACTTTAAAGCATTTTACTTAGCTACAGTGGTGAAAACAGCATGGTTCTGGCATAAAGATAGACATGCTGACCAATGAAATAGAATTGTGTTCAGAAATAGGTCCTCAAATTTATGACAAAGTGATTTTTGACAAGGCTGTCAAGTCCACCCAACTGGGCCAGAACAGTCTATTCAACAACTGGTATTGGGAAAACTTGATATCCATATCCAAAATAAAGAAGGATGACTCCTATCTCACACCTAATACAAAATTCAACTCAAAATGGATCAAAGACCTAAATATAAAAGTGACAACCATAAAACTCCTAGAAAAAAATGTAGGGAAACGTCTTCAAGATCTTCTAGTAGGTGGTGGTTTCTTAAAACTTACTACACCCAAAGCATGAGCAATGAAAGAAAAAATAGATGAATGGGACCTCCTCAAACTTAAACACTTTTGTGCATCAAAGTACTTTGTCAAGAAGTGAAAAGGCAGCCTAGTCAATGGGAGAAAATATTTGGAAATCACATTATCTGATAAGGGTTTGATATCCATGTTCTATAAAGTGATCATACAACTCAATGTTAAAATGACAGGCAAACCAATTAAAAAATGGACAAAAGTCTTGAATAGACATTTCTCCAAGGAAATACAAATGGCCAAAAAGCACATGAAAAATGTTCAACATCATTAGCTATTAGGGAAATGCAAATCCAAACTACACTGGGATATCATTTCACATCTTATAGAATGTCCATTATTACAAAAACTACAAGTGCTGGAGAGGATGTGGAGAAATGGGAACACTCCTTCACTGTTGGTGGGAATGTAGAATGGTGCACCCTATGTAGAAGACAGTTTGGCAGTTCTTCAGAAACTAAATATACAACTGCTATATGATCCAGCAATCCTGTTACTAGGAATATATTCAGAAGAACTGAAAACAAGGACCCAAAATGATGTTTTCAAAACGATGTTCATAGCAGTATTATTCACAATTGCTAAAATATGGAAACAACCCAAGTCTCCCTCAACTGATGAGTGGGTTAAAAAAATGTGGTATTTACATATGATGGAATACTATTCAGCTGTTAGAAGAAATGAAATCGGGATGCATATGACAACGTGGATGAACCTTGAGGACATTATGTTGAGTGAAATAAATTAGACACAAAAGAACAAATATTGTTTGGTCTCACTGCTATGAACTAATTATGATGAGTCAACTCACAGAGGTTAATGCTAGAGTGTAGGTTACTATGAGAATGAATATGGGTTGATAATGGGAGCTGATGCCTAATACATGTAGAATTTTTAATAAAGTTTCTTTTAAATGTGTGGCAATGAATAGAGTTGATGGTAATACATTATAGTGAGTATAACTAACACTGCTGTTTATAAATGTGGTTGTGGCTGAAAGAGGTCATCTGTGAATATAATATTTCAGTTGAAAGGAAGCTAGAGGATAATGTAGGGACTGTATAACAGTGATTTTGGTCATGGATGAAGATTGTGGTTAATAATATAAGCATAAGAATGTTCTTCTTTTACAAAGTGTTATATGGTGAAACGGGAAAATTACAACTAATGTAACTTATGGATGATAGTTAACAGTAATAGTGTCATGATTTTGCAGCAATGGCAAAGAAACTATTATATCAATTCTAAGAGACAACAATAGGGAGTTATAAAGGGGTATGAGATTTTTCCTTTGGAATAATGAGAACGTTTTAAAATTGACTGAGGTGATGACAGCACACCTCTGTGATGAACAGGAGAGCCACGGAGCATACACTGAATGGATTGCACAAAGCATGGGATTGTCTAACACAATGAATCCTATGGTGGAAGATGGATTGTGGTTAACAGAACACAAATGAGAACATTCTCTCATGAACTATAACAAGTATATAATACTAATACAGTGTGTCAATAACCAAGTGGGTTCAGGGAAAATACACCAAATCTAAGATATGGACTATAGTTAGTAGTTATGTTTTGACGATGCTCTTTCATAGATTGTAACAAATGTTTCATAACAATTCAAGGTGTTGGTGGTGGGGTTATGTGTGGGAGCCCTGTATGATGACATGCATGTTTGTTTTGTAAGTTCACAACTTTTACTATTCACTTATTGTTAATGGATGTTCATATATGGATGATAAACTTCAAATGAAAAAAGTTAAAAATACAAGTGGTAGATGATGGACTGTGATTAAGAGTACAAATATGAGAGTGTTATGTCATGAACGATAACAAATGCACAATACTAATACAAGGTGTTAATAAATAGGGTGGTTTATGGGAAAATGCAACAAATGGAAGCTTTGGCTTCTAGTAAGCAGTAATGTTTTGTTCTCTCATAATCTGTAACCAGTGCTCCACAACAATGCAAGGTGCTGGTGGAGGGGTGTTGTATGGGAATTCTGCATGCTGTGCATGATTGTTTTGTAAGCTCACAACTTCTCTAATAAAAACAAACAAAAGAAAACGAAACAAATCCATCTAGTCAGAATAGCTTCTTTATAGCAGGGAGCAAGGGACCTGTGGACCCTCAGAGGGAGAGGGCCACTGCAGGTGGAGGGCTCCGGGTGGGAGCATAGTGCCTGCCTGTATCCTAGAGATGCATAGCCCTTCCTCCCTTGCCTGTGATGGCTCTTGGCTGGGTGCTCAGGGAGCTATTTTGGGCCAGGAGTTGCATAAAGAAGACTCCCAGCGGTGCCCAGCTTTGGCCTTGCCATCGTCTTGGCATCCCGTGATGCCGCCCTCCTTGGAAGGCGCTTTGTGTCAGCAGGAATGTGAGGCAAGTGGTGAAATCCAATTAATCCTACGGCAAGCCCACACCCCTCCCTCCAGCACTGTTTGCTCTGAAAACGAGGTCTCCAAGTCCCTGCCTTCCTTCCCTTCCACCAGCCCTTTCTTGGGCCTTCCTGCTTCCCCTTCAACCTCCTTCCTTTCCTTCAGACAAAACTGATCTACGGGGCTGTGCTTCTATATTAAAATACTGCCACACACCTAATTTTAATTTAGATGCTCTGAAAGCTTGAATTATAGAATTGCTTTTGTTGCAAGTTGGGAAGGAGTGGCTGAGACACCCCCTCCTTCCTTCTTGAATTCTAAGAGAATCAGAATAAAAATAGATGATATGACTGTGTGTTTCCAGGTTGCACCTGTAATCCTTAAATATAGGGGTTCCAGTTAGCTGAAGCCAAAACAGGTCTACAAATTCTCTCCCTTGCGAAGGAGGAGATGGAGGTGGACGGAGACTTGCCCTGGTTTTAGTGCATGAGACGAGACAGCACAGGAGAGTCCAAAGTTCAGATGTCGGGAAGTGAGAGCACGGAGCAAGGATCTGATTCCTGTTTTAGAGCCAATTAAGTGGTCTCTCTCAGCTAGTGAGTGTCTTGAACTCCAATGAAGTATGAAAAGAGGAAACGCAAGAGTTCAGAGAGGAGCTAGATGTAGTCACTCCAATATTTTCTCCCGGGGAGTGAAATCAAAGTCCCCTTTTCTACGGACAAAGTGAGCTTAAGGAAATACTGGATCTTCCCTGACATTCTCCAAAATATTTCCACTTAATATATGGACTTTGAAAGCCTGCAGTCCACCAGGCCTCCTTGCGGCTGGAGACCTCTCAGGCAGTGCTATCCTCTCCTTTCATGAGTCCTCCTGTAATGAGAGGTGGGAAACTCAGATTTAGACCTCCAGGAGACTCTGAAATGGGTTAGAATGGCCTATCCATTAAATTAAATTGTTAGGCCAATTTTCACCCTGGGCAGAAAGTTTACCTATAATTCTATCTCCCAGTCCTTATTAACTCAGCCATATTGCACAATGGAGAACACCAGGGCAAGCGGTAGAATGAACAGTGCTGATACCAGCACCTCTGAAGCTGACCTAATTCATCTTCAGATCTCACTGGGTCCACCTTTGTGAAGAGCTCACAAGATTATAGAAGAATCACAATGTCTGTCCCATTGCAACAAAGAAAACCTGAAGAAATTTCTAATTTTCTGACAAAGTTTCTGTGCCTGGAACACAATACAGAGTATAATACAGAATTGCATTGCTCTTGCCAATCAAATATCCTAGTGGAGACTTAGTGTTGCATAGAGTCTAGTAGAAAGAAGAGAAAATGGAAAAAAATATATGATAAAATATTCTTGGTGTCAACATCACTAGTGTGTCTGTCCATCTTGTCAGTCTCTTCCAGTTGTGTGTAGTGTCTGATCCATGAACTTCACTGTGATGGGAGAAACCTCCCAACAAGAGTTTAATTGTGACATTGTGAATCGAATTAACTTAGCATGAAAAAAAAAATCAGCCTCTTCATACTTTTCTTTAAAAGTAAGCATTTAAGATATTGCTCTTTTGGAATTATCTAGAAAATTGTGTGGTCACATCCTAAATTCTCAGGAAATATTGAATATTCCTTCAATATTTAGTTGCCATGCTCCTATAAGGAAGAGTTTCCCTTCTCCTGAATTTATTAATTTGTTCAGATTTGAGACTCATATCTTCCCCTCATTGTCTACCATTCTCACTTAAAATCACTTTATTTCTATTTCCCTTTTAAGACCTCATGTCACTGGCATCTAAATGGAGACACTATCTAATGGCCCTATTTTTCTTTATAACAAGATAACCTACTTTTTAAGCAAGAAACTCTCTGAGAAAATTTCATTATCTTATATTCCTCATAGTCCCAAATTTCTGCTCTTATCTCTATAATTATTTATCTCCAATAAAATCTTAGAGAATTTGCCTTACATCTTTTCAATTCTGCAAGAACTTGCAGACTCCTGAGTCTTTATTTGTGAGCCCAGTTTGAGAATTACTGACCACCTGAATTAACGACCTCCAGTTCCTGTTGTGGTCCACTGTGGCTGCCAGAAGTGTGGCACTTTGGTCTCATCAAAAGCAGCATAAGGGCACCTTGCCCATGGAATGAGAAAATTTCATTCATATATACTGACTGAATATGAAGTGCTGCACCGTCCTAGATGCTGGAGAAGTATCAGTGAACAATCATGATGTCAGAAAATACTGCCCTCATGGAGGGGAGACAGAAAACAGACAAAAATAGACAAAACATCTATATATAGACACACACACACACACATATATATATGATGAAGTATAATAAGTAGTATGAGGAAAATGAAGAAAAAATAAAGGAAGTTGGAGATTGCTGATTGGCATTTTAAATATCATGATCGGAGAAGTTATTTGGAGAAAGTAGCATTTAAGAACACATTTGCATAATATCAGGAAAAAAGATGCACACACACATACTCAGTCACAGATGCTGTAGGTAGGTAGAATATGAAAATACAATTCTAAAATTATCAACTTGTACAACCTGAGTGACTGGGTTGATTTGAAAATGGGTATCAAAATTGTGCAATTTGTATTCATATCTAGAAGCAAAGTTGTCACAACCTGACATTGAGCAGGCTAGCTGCAAAAGAGGCCCCAGAGGCTATCATTAGGTGGTAAAAGTAAATCAAATAGGCAGGGATGAGCCCAGTCAAAAGGCTATGATGGATCATGGAATGGAGTAAGAGAACTATAGTAGATAAGGAAACTCTGTGAGCATTTATTGTGACTAGACCTGTGCTACATACTTTAAAAAGATATCTCATTTCATGGGCTAATAACTTTAGGAGATGCTACATTTACCTCCATTTGGCAGTTTAGAAAAATGAAACACAGAATGGTTGAGTAACTTGTCCCTTTGCCCCATAATGTCCTTTATAGCTATTTTCCCAGTTTAGTATCCAAGTTAAGATATTGCATTGCATTTAATTGTCATGAATCTTCAGTCTCTTTTAATCTTGAATAGTTCCTGAGATTTTCTTTGTGTTTCTTGATCTTGGTACTTTTGTAAGAACACAGGCCAATTATTTTCTGGAATGCCATTTAATTTGGGTTTGTCAGTATTTGCTTATGATAATATTCATATTATTATTTTGACAGCAAGAGAACAGAAGTGATGCTCTCAGGGCATCATATCGATAATGCCATGATTCCAGATTTACCAATATTAGAGGCTAACATGGTGTTCACCAGGTTTCTTAACTATGAAGTAATCATTTTTCCCTCATATAATAAATCATTTGTGGGGAGATACTTTGAGACTCATTAAACATTCATTTGCTAGTTTTAATATTCATGATGATATTCTATCTTTATCACACCTATGGAAACTCACTCCAAGTAGATTATGTGAGGATCTCTGATCCCAGTTTAGAAATGACTCAGGATAATTGGCCACTCTGATTGACTCTTACAGGACAGAAATCCTGCCGAGGGGATCTGGAGCATCCTCTTGGTACTATCTATGGAGAACCTGTCTCAGACACACAGGTGTGAGCACAATTCAGACCCAGAATTGAACACTGGGGGCACACCTCTAAAAAAACAAAGAGCCTTCTTTGAATTACTCGGTAATTCAGTGTAAACAATGCTTTCATTGTTAAGACACAGGGCTGCAACATAAATGAATAC
>JAQZBX010054595.1:0-12804 GCA_029593785.1 Cabassous unicinctus
ACCAGGATTGGGGATTGAACGCAGGACCTCATATGCAGGAGGCCAACACTCAACCACTGAGTCATATCGGCTCCCCTAAGTTGGCTCCCTTGTCTGTTTGCTCGTTGTTTTGTTCGTTTGTTTTTTGCTCGTTTGTTTTGCTCATTTGTTTGTTTTTGTTTTCTTTAGGAGGCACCAGGAACCAAACCTGGGACCTCTCATGTGGGAGGCAGGCCCTCAATTGCCTGAGCCATATCCACTCCCTTGGCTTACTCTTGAACTATTGAGTTTTCAATTGCTTTTCCTCTTCTCTTCCTCTCGTGTGTAAATATAAATATGTATGTAAATATTAAGAGATTATAGGAATTGGCTCATGGGGACATGGGGATTGTTAAATCTGAATTCCATTGGGTAGGCCACAAGCTGGGAACCCTGATGAAGATTTTTATGAATTTTCTAGGAGAAGCAGTCTGCCTGAAGTAGAGGTAGAAATTATTCTTTCTGGCTTCTGGAATCCTCAGTTCTGGCTTTAAGACCTCCAACTGATTGCTCTGGGCAATCTCCTTTGTTGATTGTAGATGCAATCAGCCTTAGATGCAATCAACTGACTACAGATGCAAATCCATCCAGAACTACCCTCATAGTAACAACAGGCTAGTGCTTGCTTGACCAAACAACTGGACACCAAACCTAGCCAAGTCAACACATTAAATTAACCATCACAACAGGTCTTGCTCCAGCCCTTTAGTTAACTCACTCCAAATGTCTATAAAGGCAGTAAATTGACCAGAATCTCATGAGTCAATATACAATTTACAGCTCACTCCATTATTCTTGTGCTCCAGACAAGGTGAATAGATATGTCCCTCCTCTATTGCTACCCCCTGACCCTTCAGAGACTTCTTTTCATCATGTCTACCAGGTTCTTAAAACATTTTTTTCCTGGGGGTGGTGGTGGTTGGGAAGGTGCTAGGGGTTGAATTGTGTTCCCCAAGAATACATGTGCAAGTCCTAACTCCTGGTATCTGTGAATGTGATCTTGTTTGGAAATAGCATCTTTGTAGATGTAATTCATTCAGATGAGCTCATACTGGGTTAGAGTAGGCCCTAATGCAATATGACTGATGTCCTTTATAAGAAGAGGGAAATTTGGACACACACAGTGACAGTGGGAAGAGATGGCCATGTGAAGACGGAGGCAGATATTGAAGTCATGCTGCCACATGCCAAGGAATGCCAAACATTACTGGTAACAGCCTGAAGCTAGGAAGAGCCAAGGAAGGATCCTCTCCTAGAGCCTTTAGAGACAGCATGGACTTGCTGACAACATGACTTTGGACTTCTGGCCCCCTGGACTATAAGAGAATAAATTTGCATTGACTTTATCAACACATTTTGTTGTACTTTGTCACAACAGCCACAGAAAACTAATACAGGAGGGGAGGCAGTGAGGAGTGAGGAAGAAGGACAATCACCTATAATTATCTGAATTGGACCTTCCTCCTCAGCAGATGACTCACAACAGCAGCATGTTTGAGAAAAAGAGTTATAATTGAGGCAAATACTCTGAGTGGAGCAGAGGGTGAAAGGACTAAACCGGAGGAAGTTCTAGATTTTTGGCTTCCAAAAAATGTGTGGCATATTAAAGGGATACAGAGGAGAAGAAATGGTTCTAAGGCTCAAAGAATTACAATCTGGTAAGAGAAAGGACATGCACTTTGTGTCAAGGGTCCACAAGACCACCCTCGAGCTTGATGATTTGCTTGAAGGACTCACAGTCTTGGGAAAAAACTATTATACTCATGGTTACAGTTTATTATGGCAAAAGCATAGAGATTAGCATTAGCAAAGGGAAAAGTTACATAGGGCAAATTCCAGGAGAAACCAGGAACAAGATTTCAATTGTCCTTTCTCAGCAGAGTCTCTTAGACAGCACTTATTTATCATAACAATGATGTGTGACAACATGTATGAAGTGTTGCCAACCAGGGACCATACTCGAACCTTGTCCAGGGCTGGAATCAGGCACATCTGCTTGCAACAATTACAAATATCTGATCAGGCTGATAAAGGATATTCTTACTAGGCGGGATATTCTAAGGGCTCAGAGATGGCTCCCAAGGAGCCAGTCAAAATCAGTCCTTTCTCTGGAATGTGAAGTGTTTGAGTAACCCAAGCCTGTTGTGTTAACTCTTTATTGTACAACTATGTATAGTGGATGTAGACTACATTTTTCTGTTTTTAAATAACTGAGCTGTTATCTTCCAGATGGCAGAAAACTTAATGTAGTGAGATTCTCAGTTTACTTCAGATTTTATTTTTGTTTTGTTTTTGGTCATCAATTCAAATTTAAACTCAGCCAATACAATATATATTTTTCCTTCTCTCTGAGGCTGATTTGAAGTTACAAGGATTTCATAGGGCTATGACATATGTGGGGAGAGACATTGGGTCACTGGGCATCTTCTATTCACAGTGGATATGTGCATTGTTTCATTGGTTCTTGGCTGCCGGCATCTATCACCATGACATCCACTGAGACGGTCTGAGACAGTTTGTTGGTCCCTACACACTGCATCCTCCTTGTCCTGACCATGAGGCATCAAGCCATTCAGGCCTCTCAGCAAGTTCTGAATGATTGGGAAGTTTTTCCTTGTCCCTCTAAAGCTATAGGAGATTAAGGATATGAGGGTTATCTCAGATCTTCTCTACCCAGATATGTCTCACAACCTAGAGAGTTCTACTTAGAGATGATTTCCTTAAACTTATCTGGAGGAGAACTCATACTTCCTGATCTTAAAACTTATCACAGAGCCACAGTAATCAAAACAGCATGGCACTGGCACAAGGACAGACATAGACAAATGGAATCAAATTGAGAGCTAAGAAATCAACCCTCACATTTATGGCCAACTGATACTTGACAAGGGGGTAAAGACTACTCAATTAGGAAAGAAAAGCCTTTTCTAGTTTCCTAAACTGCTTAAGCAAGTACCATGAAATGGGTTGGCTTAAACAACAGGAATTTATTTGCTCTTGGTTTTGAGGCTGGGAAAATATCTAAATCAAAGCATCATCAAGGTGATGCTTTCTCCCTGAGGACTGTGGCTTTCTGGGGCTGGCTGACAGTGATCCTTGGTTCCTCTGTCACATGGCAAGGCACGTGGTGGTATCTCCTGGTCTCTTTCTTCACTTCTCTTTCAGCTCCTTGCTTCCTGTAGCTTTTTTCTCTTTTTGTCTGAATGTCATTCTCTTATTAAAAAAAACAAACTCCAGTAACAGGATTAAGACTCATGCTAATTGAGGTAGATCACACCTTAGCTGAAGTAGCCTCATCAAAAGGTCCTACTTATGATGGGTTCACACCCACAGGAATGGATTAACCTTAAGCACATGTTTTTCTGGGGTATATAGTTACAAACTACCACAAGAATTTTCAACAAATGGTGTGGGGAAAACAAGATCTCCATTTGCAAAAGAATAAATGTGGGCCCCTACTCCACACCATATACAAAAAAATCAAATCAAAATGGATCAAAGACCTAAATATAAGAGCCATAACTATCAAAACCCGAGAAGAAAATGTAGGTAAGCATCCTCAGGATATTGTATTTTAGCAATGGTTCCTTAGACTTTATACACAAAGCACAGCAACAAAAGAAAAAAAATATATGGGACTACATCAAACATAAAAACTTTTTGCACCAAAGGAGTTTATCATGAAAGTAAAATGACAACCTCCACAATGGGAGAAAATATTTGGAAACCACATATCTAATAAGGGTTTACTATTCAGAATATATAAAGAAACCCTAAAACTCGACAACGAAAAGACAAACAACCCAATTTAAAGTGGGCAAAAGGTATGAATAGACATTTTTCCAAAGAAGATATATAAATGACCAAAAGCACATGAAAAAACGCTCAACCTCATTAGCCATTAGAGAAATGCAAAAAAAAAAAACCAAAAAACACAAAAACACAAAACCCATGCGATACCATTTCACACCCACTAGAATGGCTACTATTAACAAAACAGAAAATTACAAGTATTGGAGATAATGCAGAGAAATAGGAACACTCATTCCTTGCTGATGGCAACGTAAAATGGTGCAGTTGTTGTGGAAGACAGTTGGGAAGTTCCTAGAAAGTAAGTCTACAATTACCATATGACCCCACAATTCCATTTCTAGATACATCCCCAAAAGAATTGAAAGCAGGGACTCGAACAAATACTTGCATACAAATGTTCATAGCGGCATTATTTACAATTGTCCAAAGATGTAAGCAACTTAAGTGTCCATCAACCACAGAATTGATGAACAAAATTTATATACATATGTATTAGTCAGCCAGAGGGGTGCTGATGCAAAGTACCAGAACTCTGTTGGCTTTTATAAAGGGTATTTATTTAGGGTAGAAGCTTACAGTTACTAGGCCCTAAAGAGTCCAACTCAAGGTACCATAAGAAGAACTTGCTCACCCAAAGTCTGTTGCAACATGTTGATGCAAGATGGCGAGCAATGTCTGCAAGGATTCAGCCGTCCTCCTTCCTCTTAAGGCTCTGTGGTCTCAACTTCTTCTGATCTCAGCTATAGACTGGCAGAAGGCTCATCTCTCTTCCTGGGGCTTGTTTCTTTCTGGCTCAGCTTTTCTGGTCTCTCCACAAAGTCAGCTGTAGGCTATCAGGCTCATCTCTCTTCCCGGGGCCTCTGTCATGTCTATGGAGCACTCTCTCTTCCTGCATATCTGCTTCTGTGTGTCTACTTCCATGTGAGAGTCTGTTTTATCAGCCCAAGGGGGCTGGGACTCAGGGCTGAGTTGCACTCTATTGATGTGGTTGGATCAAAGCCCTAATCTTACATAAGTTAAATAGACATCTCAGCTGAATCTGATACAATCAAAGGGTTATCATGCCAGAGGAACCGACCGGTTTACAAACATAATCTATATTTCTTTTTGGAATTCATAAATAATATCAAACTGCTATAACATACAATGGAATATTATTCAGTCATAAAAAAGAATGGAAATTCTGATAGATATGACAATATGGATGAACCTTGAAGACGTCACATTGAGTGAAATAATCAAGACACAAAAGGACAAATATTATATCATCTCACTGATATGAAATCATTAGAATAACCCCTAGACATCATCTAGAATATAGATTACCAGTGGACAGGGTGGGAATAAGAAGAGTTAAGGCTTTTTTAAAAAGCTTATCTATATACTCTAGAATTTCTACTGGCCACCACCACTTTTTGTGTAGGGAAAGGCATGAGATATCTGTGGAGCGAGATGCTATATGGCATATCATGGGAAAACAGGCTCAGGCACAAGATACTTTCAGAATATGACTGCTTTATTCTTACACAGCGTGAAATGTCCAATAGAGCCAGGGAAAAGGTTCCATTGTGGCTGGTCCCCCAGGTAGGCCAAATTCCTGGGTCAGGGTGAGTGGATGGCAGCTCCAAATGCCCCACTTCCCATTAGAGATGAAGGACACTCATGCTGCACGAGTTTTCAGTTTTTATACACCCCAGGTGAAAGGCCCTTGCCAATGAGCAAAAAGCATTCATCAAGCAACCGTTGTGCCCTGGCAAGCAGCTGGGGCTGGTTGAGATTTAACATCTCCCCCAGGTTGCCTGTGGTCTCTTGCAAAATGGAAACATACCAAACATTGCATACTTACAAACAAAAATGAAAACATACCAAACACCTACATGCAAACAAGCAGGAGGGGGAAAGGAGAGGAGTAGGTGAGGGTTGGAAGATGGCTGCTGACTGTGACTGTGTCTGTGACTTCCCCAGCTAGGTCCTCACTAGTATCTAACATTCTTGCTCTTTTCACTAACTCCTTTCTCTTTCAGCCTTAACAACTTTTATCTGCTCTCTCAAAGATGGTGGTATTGGTGGTGGTACAATTTAGAAAATGGCAAATCATCCAACTTGGCTGAAGCCTAGGATAGATGTGGGAAAGCAGTGAGGATGAAGCTGGGAGATCAGATAGGGATTGCCCTAGTTTCCAGGATACTGTGATAAATACTACACAATGAGTTGGCTTAAGCAATGGAAATTTATTGTCTTATTGTTGGGGGGTTGGAAGATTTCTTTCAAATATTACCAGGGGTCAATATTGTTCTGCTTGGCTGGCAATCCTTGTGGTTCCTTGGCTTTCCCATCACATGGTGATGTCCTCACTTTTCTCTTCCTGGTTCCAACTGACTTTTAGCCTCTGGTACTTCCTTGTGGCTTTCTCTCTCTGTTTCTGTATTTGTTTTGCTCATCGAGGACTCCAGTAAACTGGATTAAGACTCATCCTGATTCAATAGCCACACCTTAACTAAAAATAACATCTTCAAAAGATCCTATTTACAATGAGTTCACACCCATAGGAATGAGATTACAATTAAGAACAGTTTTTGTGGTTCTTCCCCCTCCCGCCCCCGCCCCCCACACAAGGTACACAACCCAATCTACTGCAGATAAAAATGGTTAATCATGGAGGGACTGGTAGGTGGGCTAAGAAATTTGTGGTAGGTCTCTGTTTCCTCTAAGAATGGTTCTGGACCACCTGCTTGTAAACAGTAAACAAACATTTAATGTCATTCAGTAGAACTGCACTTTGGAGTCGTCTAAGAATACTGAATTTGAGGATCTGTTATGAAAGAGGCTGGCAGGAGGGGAATAACTGGGGAACTGTCCTTGTAGGAAGGCGAAGATTTCTAGAATTTGCTCTCACCTAGAATTTGCTCTCACCCATTGTCATCATATTCTTCCAGGATCATCTCTCCACAGAGGTTTTCCTGACCCCATCCCACTCTCCTCTAAAGTCCAGTAAAGTTCATTTGCACTTTTTTTTTTTTAATGGCACTTACAAGCAATCCTTTTTTTAAAAAATGACAGTCATGTTTGAACATAAGCTTGTTTTCCTACCCTCTTTCTACACTTCAAGTTCCCTTTGCACTTGGCCATTTTTTAGTGAAAATGCATGTAACTTCTGATACAAGTTTTGGGGGGAGAATATTGAAGTTATGAATGTTATGAATTGGTTAGACATGAATATTAAGATTTATTTTTATTTCTTTAAAATAAGGAAAAACGCCATGCTTATGAAATAAAGTTAGTGGCAAGCAATTTCTATATATACACATTCCCTAGAAAATGCACTATTTTTATTAATTTAAAAAGCAAATCATGGAAAGCAGATACGGCTCAAGCGATTGAGCTCCCACCTACCACATGGGAGGTTCCAGTTGGATTCCTGTGTGCCTCCTAAAGAAGACAAGCAAGACAGCAAGCTGATGCAACAAAGAGGAAAAAACACAGTGAGAGACACAATAAAGCCGGGAGCAGAGGTGGCTCAAGCGATTAGGTGCCTCTCTCCTACATGGGAAGTCCCAGTTTGGTTCCAGTACCTCCTAAAAAAAAAAAAAAGAAGAGGAGCACACAACGAACAGGTGCAAACAATGAGGGGGGAGAGAAATAAATAATACATCTTTTAAAAAAGTAAATCACTGACTTTAAAAATGAATTTCATCACCTTCATTGCAGAAATCCTTTAAAAATTTCCAACTTGCAAGAAAACGTCCCTGCTTAATATTCATACAAAATCATTCATCATAAAAATGAATAAATTCAGGTTGCAAAAATCAATGCCGCCTCCAAAGTCTTTTTTAACTATAATTTTCCATTCTTTTTATTCTTCTCTAGTTCGCTTTTCACTATTTCCACTTCACTATCCTTTTATCCTCCCAGTACATTTACTCATTCTAACAGGAGCCCCATCTCCTGTAGTAGTAAAATAAGAGTTTTTTAAGTAGTTAATTGATGGCATTGAGTAGACAGAGTGGAGCCCCGCCCCATAGGTGGGGCTAACACAAGCCGACCGCATTAAATGGTAGGTGGTTAACGAACAAGCCCTTAATCTTTTCAGAAGAGCTAAACATCCACAAAGGCCCAATCAGAGGCCTCAGTTCTCAGAGTTCGGGGAGAAGGGCGGGGCTGGGCTCTCACCCTCCCACCTCCCAGCCTCCCGCCGTGGCCGTCCGAGCCTCGCGGGCTTCGGCCGGCCCCGCCCCCGCGCTAGGCACAGCGGCTATTGGGCCGCGCTCTCCTTGCGGTGGCCTCAGTTGCTGGGAGAGGGAGGGCGGGGCCTGAGGTAGGCTCGGGAGGGGGCAGGAGAGAAAAGCCGGGCGGCAGCGGCGCGCGCAAGGGAGGAGGCGAGGGTGGGCTGGGCGGATTCGGTGAGCGCCGCGGCGGTTGGCGAAGCCAAGGGGGCGCAGCCTCCCGGTGCGAGAAACGGTCCCCGCTGACAGATCCCCCTCTTCCGGCTGCGCCACCCGGGAGGCGGATCCCCGGGGCCTGAGGAGGCTTCCTCGGCCCGGCCCTCCTTCCCTCCCTCCCTTTCCCGAGGGTCAACAGAGCGGCCTCTGAAGAGCAGGAGGAAGAGGTCGTCGGGGGCGGCGGCGGCGGGCGGAGACCGCGCTCCCCCTTCTCCGGCGGCGGCGGGGGCAGGACAATGGAGGTGGCTGTGGAGAAGACGGCGGCGGCGACGGCGGCTTCGGCGGCTTCGGCGGCCGCGGGGGGGCCCTCGGCAGCGCCGAGCGGGGAGAACGAGGCCGAGAGTCGGCAAGGCCCCGACTCGGAGCGCGGGGGCGAGGCGGCCCGGCTCAACCTGTTGGACACTTGCGCCGTGTGTCACCAGAACATTCAGAGCCGGGCGCCCAAGCTGCTGCCCTGCCTGCACTCCTTCTGCCAGCGCTGCCTGCCCGCACCTCAGCGCTACCTCATGCTCCCGGCGCCGATGCTGGGTTCGGCCGAGACCCCGCCGCCCGTCCCCGCTTCTGGCTCGCCGGTCAGCGGCTCCTCGCCGTTCGCCACACAAGGTGAGAGCCGGCGGTGGGCGCGGGGGAGCCCGAGTGGGGGAGGCGGGCGCCCTTGTGCGGCGCGACCCGCTGTCATGTCGCCGCAGCCCGGGGAGCGCGGCGGGGGAGGGGCGAGGAGGAGGGTCTGTGTTGGCGGCGGTGACATGGTGGGCCCGCGCTCTGCGGCGTGCCGCGCGCTCCGCGAGCAACTTCCCTGGGTGCTGAGGACTTGGCAGAGCCGCTGCTGCTCCTGCTTCTGGGCGTTCTCCTCCAGGGTTGGGTGGCCCATGTGACCCGCACTTTTGTAAACCTCTCTGACTCTCCTGTAGTCAGTTTCTCGGGTTCTTTGCCGAGTGCAATATAGTTAACTACTACCCGGTGTATACCCAAAGCTTTGTCCGCGTCCATATGATTCTAATCATCTCCTATAAGCCCACGTTATTTGAGCTGGAGCGGGGGAGGGAGGGAGGAAGATTAAGTGATGCTGACTTTCTTTGATGATTGATTGCAGGTTGGATGCCGTTTATTTCCTATCTTTCATGTTTTGGTTTCGTAACCTTAGTGTCCAATCTCTTCACTCCCTCTGATGGGACAAAGGAACCAAGAGTCGGTGTTTTGTTGCCTTTCTCTTTAGAAGGTTTTATTTTTAGAGGGTAAAGGGTAAAAAGAAATAGAACAATCCAAAGTGATTTGGGGCGCAGATTTTCCTGTATTTTGTAGACAACAGCTGGAAATGAAGTTACAGCCCTCTTTGTGGTGTTTGTTACTGTAAAATAAGACTCTTGACAGGTAGTTCTCGTTGCTAATGTTAATAGGTTTGAAACATCTTAAGTTATAAGCTTGTTTCTTATTAGTTGTTTCTAATAGAGTACTTGAGGTTTTAAAATTTTAATATTGAAAATACTTGAGCACTTTTAAAAAAAAATACAAAATAACAGGCCTGGGAAATCATTCTTAATATGCATTTCTTTTTAGAGAGAATAGTTGAATTAATTTGAGAAATTGCTAATTAAACAATTGAGGTAAGTCAAGTGGTATATAAAATTGATGCTTTAAATAGATTGTGGTCTTAGATTTTATTTAATTGTATATTAAGAACCGTGTCTAGTTGTGAGAGAGATTTTTCCATGAATCTGTTTCTGCGTGTATCGCCTGTGAGATACACCCTTTGTTTTGGACTATTTTTCAAGGATGTTTAGAAGATAGTGTCTTCCACCAGAGCAGAGAGCAGGCATGCATATTGTCCAGTATAATAAAGATAATGTCTCCCTCTAGAGCAAAGGGCAGGCATGCTTATTGCCCACATAAAAAGATTGGGGTTCCCTAAGGGTTGGGTCCTTTTTGTTACACAGCTCCTGTGTGCAGGTGTTAACTGGCTCTCTTCATACTGCCCTGTGGGAACTGGGGCTGGAGCAATCAGTTTAAAAAAACAAAAAACAAAAAAAAACAAAAACCTAATGCTTTGGCCTATGCTATTGTTCTAAGTAATAAACTGTCCTTTGTTACTGACCAGTGAGTCTTCTGCCTGCATCCTACTGTGAGAGGCTGTTTTGTTAACTTGCAAGTAGGGTACAATCACAGATCATTCACACTAGTTTGTACTAAAACACTAAAGTGGCCCACCTGTTGGAAAGTTAGTACAGGTGAAACTTAAATCTTAGATCTTAACTTTTTGGACACATGTTACAGTTTCTTTTCTTTATACTTTAAGTGGTTAAGTAGGCTAGTAGCCAATTAGCATCTGAATTTTGCATAACTTTAGAATTAAGATTTATTGTGTGCCTCACCAAGATATTTGGACCTGAATGAAAGAAAACATGGGTAATAAAAGCGCTCATCCTTAATTCCAAGATAAGTTTGCAATTCCAGATTCTTTAAAACATTCTAAGTAATTCTAATCTCCAAATATTTTTTTATCTTAGTGTTTGTATTCTAAGCAAGAGTTCAAGGAAAGCATTTAGATTGGAAGATACTATTTTTATTTTGTGCTCTGGTGGAAGACTAAGAAAAAAGGCTTTAATTATACTTTAAAATTTAACCCTCTTAAAAAGGGTTAGTATTCATTAAATTAAAAATGCTATCCTGAGTCCTATTAACTTGGATATTTCCTCCTTCTCTCCTTGTAAACTAATTTTAGTACTAGCTGAAGCAAAAGTTGAGACAGTGTATTTCTGAACTAAAAAGATGGAGTTCGTTTGATCATTTCTGCGCATTATCCTAAAGAATTTGTGGATACAGGCATTGTGGGTCAAACGTAATACCTAAAGGGGCTAAGTGCATGATAGAGATGGTGAACTGTGAGCTGGGGGAAAAGTAATAGGAAATTGTGGAGAGTGAAAAAGGGGCAAACTCTACTTAACTCAGCAGTAGAATTCAGATATTTGCAAGTAAAGAAAATGTATACATATATAAGTCCATACTGTGGGGCAAACAAAGCAGTGAACAGGCCACATATCTTGTTGGAGTTTGTACTCTTCCTGTTTAAATTTAGATAGGGGTTTTCAAGCTTTAGTTTTACTAGATCACCTGGTGTACTTGTTAACAATGTATTACAATTTACAAATGCTCAGACACAACCTTCCTAGTCAACATAGTGTACTTGTAGTTTTCTAAAACACCCCCTAGAGGCAGAACCAAGCCACCACTGAGAACATGGGTCTACACTCCAGGGTCTAACCTGTCCTTTTCTAAGGCAACATGTAGAAAGGAATGGTGGTGGGTGCCCATAGACTATAGTTAGATGACTACCTCAGCCTTCTCATTTCTTACTATGCATTTTATATCTATAGAAGAGGGTTGAGCATAGAAAATGGATTTTCTTTAAGTACCGTAAATGGGGAGACAGACTATTTTTCGAGGAATGTTATAACACTGTAAAACATTTTTGGTGTTATAAGTACAAGATATAATGGCAAAGGATCAATACTATTTTCATATTTGAAGCATTATCCTCAAATAACCTTGGCATGTGTCTTCCCAATCAATAACGTTAGTGAATTCACTGAGCTCTTTTAAGGACTCAGCATCATAGAAAATTGTAGAAGTATAAGATGTCTTCCAATATACTTTTAATCTAATCAAGTAAAAAGACCAATGTATATGAAAATATGGGACCATTTTAAAATGTTTAAATTTATCAAGGTATAATTTGCATTCAATAGTGTGCATATATTTTGAGTTTACAGTTTGAGTTCTGGTAAATTTAATGCACCCCGTGTAACCATCACCCTAATCAAGATAAAGAATATTTCCATTACCCCAAAGTTTCCTGTCTCCTTTTGCAGTCTCCCCCTCTTGTAGTCAGCTCTGATGCCTGTTTTAGAACTTTTTGAAGTGGGATAATATATTTGTTCTGTTTGGTATCTGGCTTCTTATGCTGAGCATATAGTTTTAAGATTGATTTACATTGTATTCTGTGTACAATTAGTTTAGCTGTTCACCTATTAATGGATATTAGTATTGCTTTCAGTTTGGGGCTATTATGAATAAAGCTGTTAATGTTTTTAGACAAGTCTTTGTGTGGATATGTTTTCATTTCTCTTGGATAAATATTTGGAATTAGTATTTTTTGTCTATATGACAATGTAACTCTATATTGGTTGTACCATTTCCTGCCAGAAACATGAGAGTTCCAGTTAATCCATATCCTTGCCAACACTAGATATTGTCAGCCTTGAGTTTTAGCCATTCTAGTAAGTGTAAAATGATGATCTCATTGTTTTAATGATCATTTTCCTGATGAATAATGATGAACATCTTTTCCTGTGCTTATTGGCCATTGTTTTATCTTTTTTGGTGCAACTCCAAGTCAGGTCTTTTGCACATCTTTTTAAAAATTAGGTCATTTGTTTTACTGAAATTCTTTGTATATATTCTATATCTTGGTCCTTTGTTAGATACATGTATTGCATATAATTTCTCTCACTTGGTGACTTGCGTATTCATTTTTTTA
>JAQZBX010054596.1:0-18613 GCA_029593785.1 Cabassous unicinctus
TACCCAATCATGTATCGACACCTAAGCCTTAATGCACTTCCCCTTTCCCTGCTTATAAAAGAGCTGATTGTAACCCTCGCGGCAGAGCAACGGAAGAGCTATGTTAGTAGAATAAAGTGCACAGCCATTTTCTTACACGTGTCTATGCCTCATTCCTTCGCTGGGTAACTCGGAGTCTCAGTTGATTTGTCCCGCAGGTTGGGACAATGCAGAAATCTTCACACATCAAAGTACCACCTGAATCATATTCTCAGGGTATGGAATCCTAAAATCTGTAAAATTAATAAATTCATAACGACACTTACATGCACACTAAGATTGACAATCACTGTAGTGTGGAGAGAGTTGGTTTTGGAAGATGAAGGGACTACATATTTATTTTAATATTCATCAGGAAAAACTGCGTTGACTAGGAATATAAACAATTAGTTTTTTATTCCCATTCTTACCATGTGCTAAGTACTGTGTTAAGCACTGTCTTAAATGGGATTCCCCAGGAACAACACCCTAGGCCCTGAGACAAGGATTCAAGTGCAAGTAGCTTATTTTAGTGGTGAAGGAAATAGCACTCAGGGGTGAGTGAACTGTGGTGATTTTGTGCCATTGTAATTTCATTTGCCAGAACTATCTTCATTGTGTGGTTCCAGGTTAAAATTGGCTGCAAGAGAAATGTTCACAGGACTGAGAAGGCAGAAAAGAAGAAGAAGCTGTCATGTTTAGGGGCCACCCTGGAGTGCTAGGATTGATGCTGCTTATTATGCATGTTTCACTGATTTACTGGCTCACCGTGTTAGTGTGTGCAGCAGCCAGGTCTGCAGCTCCTTCAGCTCCCACCAGATCTCCTCCTCCACCTTTTGGAGTCCTGGACAGACACGTGTACACATCTGTGGCAAACAGTTCAAGCCCTTCTGCAACTCACTTGTGCCACTGATGTTGGAGACAGTAAGAGATGGATGTGAGTTCTTGCCTGCCTGTCCCTCACTTCACATCATGCTCCTTTTCCTGACTTGTAGGCCTGGTGATGTAGAACAACTTCAGGCCTACGACATGAAGCGAAGACAATAAACTTTCTTAGAATTTTCTACCAGTTCTCACAACTTTATGAGTCCTAATCTCTATAATTAATCAAACTCGTGAGACAGGGATGGGAAGAAAGCCAGTAAAGCAGGGGTTCTTAACAAGGGGTCCATGAGCTTGAATTGAAATTCAAATAAACATTATTCTTGTGGGGACATGTTGGTGCAGGTGTGATATATTTATTAAATAATACACAGTATATTGTGGACTTAGTAAGGGGTCCATGGTTTTCACCTGACTGGCAAAGGGTCCGTGGAACAAAAAAGGTTAAGAAGCTCTGCAGTAAAGGGAGCATTATCAAACAAGTTCTCACTATAGGCAACTGGAGGTCAGTCCCCTGGAGACTCTGGGAGCCAATGGAGAACACATGCGTTGGAGTTATCCCACCCTAGCAGAGAGGGAGCTGAAATGTTTATCTGCCAACTTTTGTTAAACATTAATTGAGAGATGCTCCCAAAGAATAATTCTCTAGGACGTCCAGCCTCCCACATCTATGGGCAAAGCAGGTTCCAGTGGCCAGATTAAGCCCTCCAGCAAAGAAGCATAACTGCTGGCAGGTGGATGTCAGCTGACCTGCACAGAAACAGTGGAGGCCAAGAGGATGTGTGGGTTATGACAGAATCATTTATGAGAACTTCATAATCATTAGCTCTTTTATCCTTACAATTCTGTAAGTATTCAGTGTTATTTCCCTTGTCTCATGAGAAAAAAATGAAGTTTGGAGAGCTCAGGCAAATTTCCCAGAGTCATAGAGCTGATAAATGGAGACAAAATTTAAAACAAGGTATACATGATTTCAAAGTCTATGCTTTTAACCATTATGGTAGATGCCAAATCTACTTTATTTCTTCAATTTTATATGACAGCATCCATGATTCTACCAGTGTGCTGGAGAAAGGCTTTTACTCTGGCACGTACCACAGATTGTTTGTGATTGTTTAATTTCTCTGAATCAGTCTACATTATAGAATCTCATAATCTTATACATGGTCCTCACCTGAGGATTTGCCTGAGAAGAGCTTAGAAAAAATGTGTGCTCACAAATCTGGTCCTATACATAATGTGTACGGTGTGGGAATTGTTTGAAGCAAATTATTTCTTTGCTTTATTTCATGTTTTCACCATAGATTCCAACTCCATTTTGGGGGAAAAATAGAAGATGAAACACTCTGCTCTGAAGTTGCAAAGAGTAGTAGGTTTCAGCATGACCTACATTACAGCACAGAGATATCAAAAAGAAAATGTCCGTTAGTGAAGGTCTAGTAACAAAGAGGATTTTGTAGGAACTATTGAACCAAAGGTTTGTTCAGCAATTGAGCCAAGTTAAGTTCATAAATTGAGGCAAGGACTAAAAATAGAGATAATCAGAATACTTTAGTATAGAGAACCTATGGAAAACAGGTGTTAAAGCTATACCCTGAGGTCTGGGCCTACCTACCCAGCCTCACTTATCTCCAATTTCTGCCTTAAACTGTATGCTTTGACTTTATTCCCAGTGGTGTGAAGATTCACTAGTCTACTATACTCTCTTTTCCTTGAGAACTCTGTACATATGGATCTCTTTACTAATGAAACACTTCCTTTTATAGCTAACAACATACCTAATGATACAATGTTGAATGACTTTCCCATAATATCAGGAACAAGGCAATATTTTATTCAGTCTTGTTCTAGAGGTTCTATTCAGTACGATAAGGCAAGAAAGAAAAATAAAAAGTATAAAGATCAGAAAAGATAAAGTAAAATCCTCTCTATTTGCACAACACAATTGCTTATGTGTAATATAAAAGTAATAGAATGTAGAATAAAATAATTATTAGGACCAAGAAGTAAATTTAGCAGTGTTACAGGATCCATGAGAATATTAAAAAATCAATTGCTGTTTTAATAGTACCAGTAAACAATTATAAAAATATATTAAGGAGGGAGGAAATGTGGCTCAAGCATTTGGGCACCCACCTCCCACATGGGAGGTCCCAGGTTCAGTTCCCAGTGCCTCCTAAAGAAGATGAGCAGACAATGAGCAGACACAATGAGCAGACACAACAAGCAGAGAAAATGAGCAGAGACAATGAACAGACACAGTGAGTGGACAATGAGCAAACAGATGAGGGAAAAATAATGCACTTAGGAATAATTTCACAAGCCATGTAAGACTTCTGAACTGCTAGAGAATGCTGTTGAGAGAAATGAAAGATGATCTAAACAAATGTGGTAATATACTGTATTCATGAATTGGAAATGTCAATATTCTTAAGGTGGCAATTCTCCCCAAATTGAATTATAGATTCAATTTAATCTCAATCAAAATCCCACCAGGATTTTTTTTTTGTAGAAATTAAGGTGATTCTAAAATTGACATGAGAATGCAAAAGTTCTGGAATAGCCAAAACAATGAAAAGAAGAACACAATTAGAAGCCTTGTACAACCTGAATTCAAGACAATGTGGTAATGGTATAAAGATGGCTATCGAGATCATTGGAAGAGAACAGAGACTTCAAAATAGATCCACATATATATGGTCAAGTGATTTCTGACAAGGGCACCAAAGAAAATTATTAGGGAAAGGAAAGTCTTTTTCACAATTTTGCTGAAACAGATATCCACATAGGGAAAAAAAATGATCCCATACTACACATGAAAAATTACTTTAAAATCATCAAAACCCTAATTATAATAAACAAAACTATAAAAATTCTAGAAGAAGTGAGAGATATTATATAATACACCATACTTAAGTATTTATTACTGGTCAGTTTCCTCTAGGAAAAGGAATGCTTGACAGTTAAGACAAAAGTGCCATTAAATGGGAAATCACAGGTGGATTCCTCCAGGAAACCCAAACAACAGTGACAACAACAACAAAAAGATCTTTTATCTAATATCTCCAACTATCATGTGAGAAAACCTCATAAAATATTAGTGCATAAAATATAAGTGTACCTTTACTAAGTGAGGTACAATGCAAACTTTTAAGGATTTTTATCTTTTGTTCACTGCTGTAACTTCAAGGTTGGAACAGTTCCTGATGATGGGGATCCAATGGTTTATTGAATGAAAAACACCTTAAGCTTCACCTCCACTTATTACTCTCCCATCTCAGAAACATATGGCCTTGATCAAGCCCCCATGGTTAGTACTATGGTGACTAATTCAGAGAAGAGTTGCTGGAGAGCTAACTCATAAGGCTAATGACAAAAGCACTCAGGCATCCTAAAATCATTATCTGGACCAAGAAAAGTTACCTATACAAACTCTATCTCACAGCCTTCCTCTGGAAAAGGAAATTCATTTTAAACAGAGAGAAATCAATAGCTCAGCATCCATAACACGCTGCATGCCACTCTTTTTGCAACTATTTCTAGTTAGCACTTGAGAAAAACTTATTTTCCAGCTTCTTTCACTTTTCCTTGATCCTCTACTTTCTTTTTTTCTTTTTGCAAATAATAGCAATGTTATTTTCTCCTTTCCAATTCTTAAGCCCCCAATTTCTTTTTTTTCTTATTATACTGAGAGTATTCAGTTAATATGGTAAATTATATAGATTTTCTAATATTAAAACTATTTTCATAATATATTTGGGGTAAGCCCAATGTTGTATATGATCTTTTTAATATACTATTTGATTTTTTTAAGGATACTTAGAGTACATAAATGTTACACAAAAAATATAGGAATTCCCATATGCCACACTCCCCATACCTCCCATACCCTCCCACATAAACATCCTTCATTAGTGTGGCACATTCATTGCAATTGATAAATGCATTGTGGGGCTTTGCCATTAAGCATGGACCACAGTTCACATTGTAGTCTACACTCTCTCACACACAGTTCTGCATGTTATGTGATGATATAAAATGGCCTATATCTGTCATTGCAACGTCACTCAGGATGACTCCCAAGTCCCAAAAAAGCCCCCGCATTACAATTGTTTTTCCCTCTTCCTGCCCCCAAAGCCTCTAGTGGCCACTGGCTCCACAGCAATGTTGTAATTTCTTCCATTGCTAGAATCACTATATGTCTATAGTAGAATACCAGTAAGTCCACTCTAGTCCATAGCTCTTCCCCCAATCCCAAGGATTCTGGGATGGTGATGCCCACTCCACCTCCAAATGAGAGGAAACTTATATCCCATGGGGAAGATGGATGGGACTACCCTTCCTGCAGCTGCAGATTCTCTCCATTCCCTGGGACAGCCACTGTCCATCATCATCTCACTGCCAGTTGTCCTGGGTGAGTCCAAGGAGCTGTAGTGTAGGTGTTGTAACTCCGTTGAGGTTCTGGGCCCAGCTGGCACATGGACAGCCCAAAGACTCGAGTCTCTACTTTCTTAATGGCTGCTTCAATAGCCTCTAGTTTACCCAGGAACTGGTGAGCTCCAAGGAATCTTTTGTGTTGATGCAATTGTTCTGTATCTTATTTGTGGTGGTAGTTTCATGATATCTTAGTTTTCTTGGGTTGCTGTAACAAAGGACAACAAACTCTGTGTGGCTTAAAACAACAGAAATTTATTCTGTGGACTGCATCTGAATTCAAGGTGTGGACAGTGCCATGTTTCCTCATAAATCTCTAAGGGAGAATCCTTCCTTGCCTCCTCTAGCTTCTGGTGTTTGCTTGCAATAAGTGACTTATAGGTACATCACTCAAATGTCTGCCTCTGTCTTCACATGGTCTTCTTTGCCTTTTGTCCCTTCTCCTCTTTTTATAAGGGTACCAGTCATACTGAATCAGAGTCCACCTTAATTCACTATGAACCCATCTTAACTTGAATACATCTGCAAAGAACCTACTTCCAAATAATTCATTCAAAGTTACCAGGATTAGGACTTCAACTTAACTTTGGTGGGGAGGAGGGGGACAACACAGTTCAGCCTATAACAAATGGGCATATACAAAGGTCAAAACATCAAATTGTGCACTTTAAATGGATGCATTTCATAATACATAATTTCTACCATAATCAAGTTGATAAAAAATGCGTTCAATTCTAAGTCACTGGTATTTTATTATAAATCAACCCAAATTATTCTTCTAATAGCAAAGATTTTTATAAGATATGGCATTACTTGGCATCAGTCAACATGATAACAGTTCAACTATTTAGAATTAAGACCTCACATTACTAGTATAAAGAGTTAATAATACCCAGGTTTAATGGTTTACTTATCACAAAGAAAGAACACAAACAAAAATCTCTCAAACACCTGCCTAAATAATAGCTTGACAAACAATAAGGGTACTACATGATGTAATGTTGCAACAAAATAATACAACTAAATTTGTTGCACCCTTAATTGAAACCCATGACATTATAATTATGCATACCAAGGTTACCAAAGTTAATAAACACTTGTTAATTGCCTAAGGTAATTTTTCAAAATCTATCTGATAATAATGTAGTTGTGCCAGGAAATTGTTTTTTGTAGCATTAAAAGCTCTGCTATATGGGTTTGCTGAGTATGTCATTTCGCTAATAATTGATTTTCTTCCATTTACTTTCAAACAGGTTTTGGAGAGGAGAAACACTGATTAGTGCATTCATAGCACCACAGGTAGAGATCTTTTCACATGTTCGGTTGCAATACTGGCATTATATTGGGCTCCATTTCAATAACCACATGTACCATGTCTTACATATCTAGGTAACCTAATAAAAAATCACTCCTTGGTATAACATATTCATTTACTTTTATATTCTGCTTAAACAGTACTGATAGCCTGCTAAACCATTCAGCACATTTAAATTAATCATTTCTGAATGCTCTCTTAGCTTCATGGAAAAGAATTTAAATTGCAGAGCTCAGATAATGTTTAATTCATCTCTTCATCCTTCTCTACTGACAAGTCATAACTGTCATAACTACATATAGTAGTAAATACCAGAAATAATTGCATCAAATTACAGATTTTTGACTGCTTATATATCCACTTTTTATTTCACACACAAATATTAAATATCTATTTTGTATAGGATATGGAGCTCAATGTAATGACATTTAAGGCATAATTTCTTCTCCAGGATGCTCTTGTCATCTAGTATAGTAAGTCAGTTCAGGTCCCCTGAGAAGGAGAAGCCAAAACAGGATTACATGTTCAAGAAATGTATTTGAGGACATACTGTTGAGAGGGAAAGGGGTTGAAAGCATGGAGAGAGCTTTCAGACCACAATACAAGTCTGACATGTTTGAAGAAGAGAAGGAAGAAAGGAAGATTGAGTAGAAAGAGTCTTACATGGCAGAGCAGTCCTTCAAAAGTTGAACCAAGCCAATAGAGTCAGAGGGACCTTATTTCTTGCAGGAATGGTCCTGAATTAGTATCTCCACCATGCACAGTAATTGGGCTACAGCATATGAGAAGAGTGGCCTTGGCACAAATGTAGTTCTGAATCCATACTGAAATCTGTTGGAGTTGTCTGTAAACTATTCACCTCACAGTAGATCTGAACAGTGTGTTTTCCTGACTTTCACATTTCACCCCTCCTGTCACTATAGTTCAACTTCTTTATTAAAGGCGAGGTTGTAGCTCCTCAATGTTTCCTATTAGATTTTTTTTTTCCCCCAGAGGAAACATATAAGGGGGAGATTAATAGGGCAAGTGTCAGCCTCTGTCATTGTAGTTGGTTTCACAGCTTCAGCTGGTTACTCATCCTCTCCCTCCTCCACAATCCATTGTAAATTCCTTTCATCCTATCACTTTGGCAGGTCTTGATGGCTTACTTTGACATTAAGCAAACTTTGATTTTTGAACATTGAGGACTTGGCAATCCTGCCTTTCTCTACCTGGTGTTGTTTCAAATTTCTTTTCCCCTTTTACCATGGAGCAAGAGAATGTACATTCCCGTGTAATAGCAGAATTTGTCCTGCTTAACAAAGTCATTTACCTCTACCACTATGAAGACTCAATATCTCATCTGGTTGTCCAAAGAGATGAGGAGTCTGGAGTGCCCTGATGGTCACCAAAGCATTTGGTTCAATTGGACATTTTCTGTTTCCCCTGAAAGGGTACACTCTCTCCCTCTGAGTGTTAGGACTTCCAACCACATAGATCCCAGTTTTGTGTGGATGTGAAAAACAAGCTCCTTCAGTGAGTCACTGTATGTGATGGCAAATGGGGCCACTCTAGTTTCCACCCTTGGTTCTCAGAGTCATTTTTCTTCCTGTTGGGGACACAGAGACACATAAAAGCCTCTGATTTAATGCATATACTTGCAGAATGTTGCCTTCAAGGTAGCACTTCAGCTGTGCCTTTAGAAAGCCATTCCAGTGCTCAGTGTACTTCTGCACTATGACAGTTTTTATATTATAGACCAAGAACCCAATGTGGGGTTACACTAACTGCTAAGAATATTACTTCCAATTTTGTACCCAGAAACAGAAATGGCCACTGGGTGGGTTTGTGCCCCCAATATGCCCATTATGAACTGTACTTTAGCCACATCTGTTTATTATCTCTTTCCAGGTATCAATGTCATCTCAGACTCTGTGTTCTCAAAATGTCTGATTATTCAACATTCTCTAATGCTCAGTCACCCAAATAAATGGCATAAATCCCATTTGGGGATGACTAGGGGAACCAATATAATATATTTGCCAAGGTTTTGCAACTTCTTTCCTCCTAAGGACTCATCAACCTCTTTAGTCAATGGATTCTAGGTTTGAAAATGACAAAAGATTCTAACAGTATACTGGGTTGACTACAGTCATAGCCTTCTGCTTTTTCATTCCTGCCTTCTACTGGTTATGGATATTTAGTAGGACACTTGTTAGCTTCTCATCTATTTTGCCCCTAGGGAGGAAAGATTCTTACTAATCATTTCCACAACTTCCTGCACATTAGGCTTCCTTGGCCTGCCTCTGACATTGCTGATAATTGCCACCTCTTGGCTCCTGACTGTTAATCACTGCCATCTGGCCTAAAATCCCACTAAATATTAAGAAGTACAGTTTTCTGGTCCCCTTTCCTGCTCTCAGCCCTAGCCTGCACTGGAGAGTAATCTCTGAACACTTTTGTGATGCTGATATCCCTCTCACCAGTGTATTCCCAATGGCATTGGTGTAGGGTATGCCCTCTGGTAGGTATTCTGAACTCACATAATAAATTCATTCCAGCATGCTCACTTCAATATCTTTGTTTATATGTCTAGAGTCTGTCAAGGAAATTCAGGCATTCCTTCACTCACTGTTGGCATGTTTTTCAGGATCCTAAGAGCTACCCAAGGAGAGAGTTTCCTCCATTTTCTCAGGTTTTTGCCAGTGTGTTTAAATCCCGTATCCCAAGAAAGCACACAAAAGTCAAAAGATTCTTGGTTCTTCTGGCCACCTTGATCACACACCCTCCAAATCCAGTCTTGGTGTATCATCCTGGTCATGCCCATACATGCAAGCTAATTCTTGTAGCTCCTCTTTTGTATGATGTATTTCCTTCCCTAATATTCCCAGCATTTCCCAGCCAGGTTATACTGTGATTTAACCATATTTATGTGGCCAGCTGCCTGTTTAAGGTTGTGAGGGCAGCTTCTCATGGGGATACCTGATACTTTACAGTGGAGATGCTCTCTTCAGCATCTTCCAGCACACAGGAATACTGGCTTTTACTAGCGAAGGGAGGTCTGCCTTTGCAAGCCCTTAGAGTTCATGGGGGCCACATGAGCTAACAACTTTAGGGGCTCCATCCAGATATCCCAATTCATGTGTCAAGAGCTCTGGTTTTCCCATAGAATGTCTTGGACTTACTTATAATAAAAAGACCTGCTTTGTTTGAGCATTTATATATTTCTGGAGCTCTGCAACTCTATTAGCGCCTCAATTTGCTGCTCAGCTGTTCAGGTTTTCCACTCAAGGAAATAAAAACCTCTTTTTAAGCTACCAAAAAGTTCCTCTGGCTCTCATATTTAAACTTTACTTGTTAATAATCCTCAGTTTCTCATCTAAAGCACTTAGGAGTAACCAGCCAACTCTGTTGGCTTTGTAAGCATCATTTTGAATAGGCATGTATTTCAAATACCTGAATATTCTCACAGACAAGAGGTGCCTCTCCAGATCACCAGTAGTAAAATATTTAGCAAGTGGACTAACGCCTTGTGGAAGGAATACCTGTGCCAAACATATGGCCCATGATAGTGCTCAATTTGTCTGCCAGGTGGTGAGCAATCCACTGTCCAAACTCCATCTTACTGCTTGTCTCGGCAGTAATTTATGTAAACAAAATCTCAAATATATAATATTAAGTGTTGAGAACCCCAAGTGAGGAACAGATGAAATATACTGGCAGTTTAGAGAAGGAGAATATATTTAAAGTTAGGAAAATGGCAGAAAAGTGCTGGTTTGGAAGGAAATGAGATCTACAGAATATTTTATGATGTAGGTAGCATTGGAAATGAGACTTAAAGAACATGAAAGAGGCATGGGATTGGATTTGGAGGAACAGAGTGAAAAGATATTCCAATCAGAGGGAACAGCTGGAGCAAAACATTAGCTTCTTTGGGAGGTGGGCAGCAATAAGGCTTGAACTGTGTGAAGAGGAGTTGTGCAGGATATTCATGGAAGGGAAGTTAGGAGGCATCTCCATTACGAGTTCTGGCAGCACTTCCTACACCACTTGATCATGTTAATTTGTGAGGTTATTTATTATTCCCACTACCTTGAACTCCTCAAGTTAAGAAATCCGATAATTATTTTTAATCTCTAGCACCTGAGACAATGACTAACAATAACATTCAAGACATACCTCTTGATTGAATCAATGACTAATGGAGATATTAATGGGAATAAATGGTGTTGAATGCCAGGCTCACAAATCTGTACTTTATCTGTGCTTGTTTTTACTGTTATTTTTCTCCTCTAGTGAGTCAGGCCAGTAAATAGTGAATGAGAGTTATCTAAAAAAAATGTAATTTAAATAAATCCTTGTAAAGCTTATATTTCTAATTATCAACTAAAAGAGCAATGACTCATTGTAATTTACTTCCTCCCATTACGTGCTCATGTATTTTTAAATTACAACCTAAGCTACCTCTTAAATTAATATTTGATTTAAAATGTTATATTATTTTTCTGATTATAAGTGTAATACAGAGAACAAAATGAAATCACCATAATAGCACTGCTTAGAAATAACCATGGTTAATATTTTGATAACATTTCTTCTAATAATTTATTTCCGAAAAATCTTAATCTCTATATAGTAAGTTTAAATTAACTCATAGGCATTTTTTTCTCTATATTTGCAAAATATTGTGTAAATGGGGAGGTACTACATTAAATATTAATGTGGTACTTATTTTGAAAATAAATGCTATTGTTTCGCCCAAAGAAACCAATGTTTCTTCCCTTTTTATAAAGATTGGTATGCAAACTCTAATATTCTCTTTATTAATACTTGTTGTTAGGAAGCTTAAAAACAAATTTGATGCCTAATTCACAGCATCTTCTTTTATTATTTTTTCTTGATTTTTCAATTTTATTAACCTTATTATAGAATCTTTACTCTTTCCTAAATTTGGAATAATTATTTCAAAGTATCTCACCTGGGTTTTTACTGTGTTCACCTTTCATATACCCAGGATACCTAATACCAGGAAATAATTCAAAACCAGGTAGAACATATGCTCCCAGTAAATAAATGTTTGCAGTATTCAAAAACATTTAGCTAGTTTACCTGATAAAATATTATTACCTATAGCACATTGGCCTTCTTTTTCCAGCAGTATTTTCAGATTGCAGGAAATTGGTCACAAAAACACATAGTTTCAATTTTTAAGGGCCTTATACTTTGGGAAATCTCTGCCTCTATATGGACCTTAACTGATTGTTAATATTTAGGAAGTCGACAGGTCTACCATTAAAGCAATGCAGTGGTTTGGAGCTATGTACCCCAGAAAAAATATGTTCTTAAACTTAATTCATTCCTGAAGAGGTTATTCAGTTAAGATGTGGCCCAGCTCAAACTGGATGGATATTAATCCTTTTACTAGAGTTCTTTACAAGGAGAATGAAATCCAGAAAGAGAGAAAGACACAGAGAATGCAGCAAGAGTTTGGAAGTGAATGGAACTGGAAGTCAACATAACATAGAAGAGAAGGGACAGGCCAGGAGATGCTGCCATATGCATTGCCATGTGACAGGAGCCAGGTTCCAGGATCACCAACAGCTAGCCCCAGAACACTGGTCTTCAGGAAGAAGGCATCGCCTTGATGATGCCTTGATTTGGACTTCTCAAAACTGTGAGCCAATAAATTCCCATTGTTCAAGCCAACCCATGGCAGGGTATTTGCTTTAGCATCAAGGAAACCATAACAAGCAACATGATTTAAATTGGGTACTTTAAGAGGCTCTTGATTTTCTGTGGTTAGTCAATTGAGAGGAAAAAATTATCACAATTGTGGAGTAAAATTTCATTAAATACTATTAAAAGAGTACAAGCCATTTTCATTTTGAAGTCATTTCTATTCACATGGGTCAGAAAGCTCAAAGTTCAGTCCAATAAGTGCAATAAAGAAAATGGGTATTTTAGATATTTTCTCAAAACAAAAAATTTGAACATAGAGAACACTAACATAGAAGAGACATTAGGGATATTCTAGTAGTTGGCAGACAAATAAATTTCTATCTCAAGTGACAAAGCTACTTCAATATTAGAGGCTCTTTTCAAGTTTCATGTTAAGAGTAATTTTACAGCTAATACTAGCTTAAGCAAGGGGGAGAGACTATATTCTGATTGGATAACAGAAACAAAGTTGTAGGGAATAGAAATGGTAGGACAATTACTAGGTATTTGACAATTCTAATTTAAACTCTCTCTAAATTTGTAACTGACAAATTTGAAGTAGAGAACAATTGAATTTAGTGGAGCCCAGGATAGAACTTAGATCTCTTACTTCCCATTTCAGTCTTATCTCCACTGAACCACGTTTCTTCCAGATAAAGTGCTATCAAATAGGTTGATAAACTCCCTACCTAAAACATCTAAACAACATGAGAGTGTAAGTTTTAACTACAATTTAAATGATTAAGTATCTAAAGTTAAGCATTGCATGAAGATACTTAGGGAATTTAATTTTTGGATAAACACACTAGTGATAACATAAGATTGAATATTATGGTTTCGCAATTTTGATGCTTCAGTTCTACTTAATAATATCTTTGAATAAACCACAGAGATATTGAAAATAATTGCTTAGAATCTTGTAAAAATTATATTATTGTGGTCTAATTTCCAAAGTCAAGAAAGTATATATATATATATACACATATATAAGTAAATGATGAATAATTTTTTTAAAACTTTGCTTACTACAAAGTGAATTTCAAACTAATTAGCATATTTTAGTTATATTGTTATCTACAGAGAATGAGATACTAACCTAATATGTTTATAATCATTTACTTTAACATGAAAAATATTGGTATGTAAATTTTGTTGACTTTTTTATTTGGAAAAATATGCTTGTAATAATGAGGATTTTGAATGGAGTGACCAAGAAAAAGTGTGTTATGATGGTTAGACAATTGTTTATGGAAAATAAATTATTAGAGAAACTATTGATCTTTTGGTACTTTGAAATCAAAGTATTAGAAGAATCAGCAAACTCTCTCCACTCTCCTCTTATGTTTGTGCTAAATAATTGATCGTATTATATGGGAATAATTGTTCCTCACCAAGTCAACACTGATCTCTCTAAAGAGAGAAGTCACTTATTTGTCACAAAATTTATGTCATAATAATGTTAATTAATAATCATTGAATGACTAAGAGAGAGAGAAAGGGATTACATCAGGGAGTTTAACATTAGACAAGTATAATTTAAAACATGAATTATAGAAGTAATAAAATGGAATTTCTTCTTTTACTTCAGGTATTTTTCTTTATCCTTTTTGTTGTTTTTATATACTCCCATCTCTAAATATTTTATCTCACAGCTCACTTATATTTGTCCAATATTTTTTCAATTAGTTTTTCTCTGTGCATTTCATTTTGGATAGTTTCTATGTTATGGCTCCACATTTGTGAATCCTTTCTTCTCTAGTGCCTAAGCTCCTGTTAATCTCAACGTATGTTTTTCATCTCAGATATTGTGTTTTTCATTTCTAGAATTTTGATGATGGCCTTTTTTATACCTTCCATTTCTTTCCTCTTCATACTCATATTTTTCCCAACATTCTTGAACATAAAGAGTATATCTATGTGTACATATGTGTGTATACATACACACACACATATATATACATCCTGGTTTGTCTTTTTGTCTACAAGTGCTATCACCTATTTCATTTCTGAGTCTGTTTCTATTGATTGATTTTTCTTCTTACTATAATTTGGAATTTTATATTGTTTGTTCTGGGATACAGTTAATTATATAGAAACTAAGCCTTTCTTAGCTTGATTTTAGGCTTTTTTTGGTGGGTCCAAAAAAGCTCTATATTCTGGGCTCATTTGAACTATATCACTTAGAGGGCCCTCTTCCAATACCTTCCTGAGAACTTCACTTGATGTTCCATGTATTAGGAAATCTTTTTCACTCTGGCCAGTTGATAAACAAACTATTCTAACCTGTTGTAAGCAGCTATCCAATGTCTCTCCTGCCTCTACCACTTGATGTTCCCTCACATGTATGTGCTGCTAAATACTTATTTGAATCTTCTTTGGATCCCCACAGCTCTGTCTCTGTGCAGCTCTCTCCTGTCTGGCAGTCTGTTCCAGGAATTCTAGTCACCTTCAGCTTCTAGTACTCCATAATCTGACTCTGTCTCATCAACTCTGGGAAAATGATGGCTTTGTTTTGGGTCCTCTTAACCTTGTTCTGTGACATAGAAACTCCTCTCCAGGCAGAAGTCTGCAACGATACAGGGTTCTCTTGATTTGTTTCCTTTCTTTTGGGGATCACCATTCTGTGGTGACTGTTATCCAATACATTTTGTCTTTTTCATCCCTTTACTTCTTTATGGTGGGAGGGCAAATCCAATCCCTGTTACTCTGATATTCAAAACTGAAAATCTGGAAATATGTCTCCAAAATATAATGAATGTGAAAAAGCATTTAGTTAACTTCCAGGTAAAGATGAAAAATTGAACATATGTATTTTCCTCTGTTCCCACCTGAAACTGGACCTGAAAAAAAAAATAAAATATTTTTGAAAGGGCATACAAAACCTAAATGTAGGGGAGACAACAGTAGCAAAATTTTGCTTCAGTACTAGGAGACAGGAGAAACCAAAATTCTCAGTAGTCAATGGAGAGAGTCAAGTAACAGTTCAAAATGCATTGCAAAATCCTTCAAATATGCAGGAATTAGCAGTAATCAGTACCTCTAGAAATGAAAGTAAATATTGTACTTAAAATGGTAGCATTTTGGAGGTAATCTCAAGTCCATTATACCAAGTGAAAATGACAGACTAAGAGGTTATATCTGACATGATTCTACTTATATGATAGTCTGGAAAAGGTAAAACTATAGAGACAGAAAATAGGTCAGTGGTTGCCATCAACCGGGAGTAGAGGGAAGAATTGTCCATAAAGGGAAACAAGGTAATTTTAGGGTAGTGAAAGTAACTATTCTTTATCTTGGTTGTCTTGATGGTTATATGACCCTATGCCTTTGAAAAATTCAAAAAACTATGCAATAAAAAGGGTGATGTTTTCTGTATATAAATTCACCTTAATAGACCTGACAGTTAACAAAATCCAAAAACACTGAACAAGAACAAGGTCAACAAAAGTGTATTTAAAATACATTAGAATTCCAGGTCCTTTTCTCCACTCCCATGAATGATCATTTCTGCCCCACCAGGGTAGTAGGCTGAAAATTAAATTTGTGTAAAGACTAAAACTAAAGATCATAGAATTGGTGAACAAAAGACATTGTTGAGGATTAGGAACACCATAGTTTAATAAAGGTATTAAAGAAAATCTACAGATTGAGACATCTAACTTTCTTTTTAACATAGCTTTCAGGCTTAAAATCAGGATATTTGAAATTTCTTCTCCAGATATTCTTACTAGCTTAGGATAAAATACTTAAAGATAATGGCTTTAGGAGTTCTCCAATGAAAAGGGCCAGTCAGATCATCCTGTTGAACATCATCATTAACAAACACTGCACATATCTATATAGCTTCCAATAAGATTTCTAGTACCCTCGTAAACAATAGTGGATACACCAAAATCCCCCTGACATTTGAGGAAAGCACCTCACATTAAAATAAAAGCCATAAAACAAACAAAAACACACAAAAAAACTAACATTTAAAAAAACAGAATAAAGCAACTTGGAAGAAACAAAAACAGCATAAAGAAAAACTTTTCAAAATATTATTCTCAGGAAGATAAGAAAATATAATTTGTTCATAAAAAAGAATTGATTGCTCTAAATGGAAATATTCAGAAACCAAAATAACTTTTGGAAATTTAAGAAATCATTACAAAATTTTAAAAAGTAGGAAGTTTGGAAACTTATGTTGAGAAAATCTGTCAGGAAGTAGGACAAATGGACAATGAGATGGGAGTATTTTAAAAAGTAAAAGTAAAAGATCTCTTCATAAGGTATGAGGTGAAGTCACAAAAAGAAGGGAGAAAATGGCAGGAAGAAAATTATCAGAGATGAAGAATTTGAAAATCCAAATTGACAGAGCCATTATAAACCATCTTAGACAGCTAAGCAGCAGTTGACCATCTTCAACCTCTTGACATGATTCAAATTCTCAAGGGTTTTGCAAATACTGACATATTCTCTCCAAAACTTTATCTTCCCTTTCTTTCAGTAACATGGAAGCAAAGTTCATGGTCTAAAAAACTTAAACATGTCTTAGTACTCTGTATATAGTCATCTAGCTTGTCATTTATTGTTTTCCCTTAGCCATGTACTTTTAACTTTTACAGACTGAAAATCATTTTCCTTGAAAAAAGATGAAAATGCAATTGAAACTTAGTAAGACTGGTTTTTCTGTCATCTGTCAAAATTGTGAAATCAAACAATAGGTCTCTTTGTTTTGTTCCTTTTCATATTCCAAATAATGATCCCATATTAGAGACCATACTGGATTTTAATTCTAGACTCAAATTATTTTTCTTAATTATTGTTGGATGTTGAAATATATTTACCTGAGTCATGATGCTTTCTTATGTCTGAATAATCAGCAATTTCTTAATCTTTGCAAAAGATTAAATATAAGAAATATATTGAATTATAATAAATGCTATGCTTTTTAACACACTTTTTATAATTTTATTTGACATAGTTTAAAACTTGCCAAAAAACTACAAGAGTAGTACAAAGAAACTCCTATACCTATATTAATTATTCCTTTTGTTTTATCATTTGTGTTCTCTTTCTCTCTAAACAAATTGACAGTAAGTTGCCATACTGTAATTTTATACCTAAAAGTTTTACTGTATATTTCTAAGATCAACAGTATAATTATAACAATCACACAATTGTATCATAATAATTGATGCAATTCTATTATCTAATCTATACTCCACGTTCAAATTTTATCAATTGTTCCAATAATGACCTCTATGGTTACTTAATTCATGCATTACATTTAGTTACTCTTCTTTTTTCTCATTTAATATATAATATTTCTGAAGTTTTTTTCATGACCTTGATAATTTTGAAAATATTGACAATTATTTTAATGAATATCCCTTAATTTGGAGTTATATGATGATTATTCATGATTAAATAAAGTTTATGTAATTTTTTGGCAGGGATTTGGAAAATGGTAACTATTGTGAAATTCCTGTTTCCTGGTATGGTTCCTATAGGACTTTTTTTTTTTAAGATTTATTTTATTTATTTATCTCTCCCCACCCCCTCATTGTTTTGCACTTGCTGTGTCTGTTCGTCTTCCTCGCTTCTTTAGGAGGCACCAGCAGCCGAACTGGCCCTTCTGATGTGGGAGGGAGGTGCCTAATCACTTGAGCCACCTCTGCTTCCTGCTTTGTTGTAACTCACTATATTTTATTCCCTGCATGTCTCTTGCTGCGTCATCTTGCTGCGTCAGCTCGCTATACCTGCCTGTCGCGTCAGCTCACTGTCTTCTTTTGGAAGCACCGGGAACTTCTGCTCCCTGCCTTGTTGTGTCTCTCATCATGTTTTTTTCCTCCTAGTGTCTCTTGTTGTGTCAGCTTGCCACGTCTTCCCACTGCGCCAGTTCACTGTCTCCCCTAGGAGGAACCGGGATCCGAACCAGCAACCTCCCATGTGGTAGGTGGGATCCCAGCCACCCGAGCCACATCTGCTTCCCCCATAGGACTTTTTAAAGAATATGTTAACACTCAGTTCTAAGTAGTTTGGGATTCATGAAACATAAAAGACATACATTGCTCCCAAACCTCAGGAAAATCTGCAATTATATGCTAAGTTTTTGGACTGTGTCGTTTTGGGAACACTGAGTAAAAGGTGCCACATTCAAGGTCTTTCTTGCAAGTTCTGCTTACAAGAATGTGGGCCCATAAATAAGTATAAGAATATAAGTTCAAACTATCTTCCAGAAAGATAACTGCCACCAATACTAAACATTTTTCTCACATCTTT
>JAQZBX010054597.1:0-18616 GCA_029593785.1 Cabassous unicinctus
TGAGAATAAATTCATCTTTAACTCATTTCTTTTTCAGTTCTTTGTATACCTTCATGATTAAATAAATTATAAATGATAACAATATAAAGTGTATTAATGAGGAGACAGCACAAAGGGACATTCACACTACTTTTGAGATCTAGATTATATATTTTCTATCGAAATATGTTCAGAAAAGCATGGTCCTTCTTCACTGTTTCTACCTTTAAAAAATGTGGCAGTTATTTTCTTTTGGGATTACAGGAGTGTCCTGTGTTTTTGACTCTGTGGGAAAGATGTTAATTATAAAAGGATAATTGTCCTGTAAGGAGGTGGGTGCTATGTGAACAGATCCCAATCAGCACTTCCACAAGCACATCCTTCTTTTTTCATGGAAAGAAAAGTCCTTATTGGAGCCATAGATTTCTATCCCTCACAGAGTCTATTGTAATTCAATATGTGACTACATGATCAGTAGTGGATGGTCATGACATTTGCATGTCCCAATATAGGTGGTGATTTGGTTTTTGGAAATATAGGTCATGTCTTTCACAACAATCAGAGCCACTCCTGCCCATGAACACCCAGAGCCAGGAATTACTCTTGTTCCTTGTTACAGACATGAAGAGACTGTGTGCATGAGTGGAGGATTTAGTCTCATCTGACAGACACTGCCTGTCAGATAGAAAAATTATAAATCACCATTGGTCATACATACAGAAAACATTCTTCAGAATGGCATATATGGAATCTCTCAGTGCTCACAGAATAGTGGGACCACCTTGTATTGGAGGAGATGCATTAGCATTGAATCTATATGAGCAACCTTAATTTCCTCCATATTTCTGCACCATGAATATGGGGAGAGACGGAACTGCCTAGAGTTGGGGTGAAGGTGTACATGGTAGCTTGAGGAGGGCTTGCTTCCAGGAGGTCATCTTGGGATTTAACCATAGATCTCATTTTTAGGTAAGGAATCATCGGTTATTGATTATAATTATAACTGTGTGGAAGTAATTATTAACCAGAGATCTTTAGAGAAACAGAATATATGCACACACATATAAAAACTATTTATTTTAAGCAAGTTGCATAAGTGATGGTCCTGGCAAGTCTAAATTCCATAGGACAGGCTGAATTCTGTGGTGTAGAGAAATTCTGGCAAGAGTGATGTTGAAGGCTTGATTCCAAATTCCTTAGCAGGCTAAAAATTCAGAGGAGAAATTTGGACATGAGGCAGAATTTCCTGTTTTTCTGGAAACCAATTTTTATTGGTTTATTAAAATTTTCATTATGGATTTCCAGTGGTTGGACGAGGTCTACCCACCTAATTGGGGGTAACTTATCTACAAACAACTTAACTTATCTAAAAACAACTATTTATAGATGCTACTCACTTCTGCAATATATCACCACAGCAACATCTAGGCCAGTGTTTGAATAAATAACTGGGCACTATAACATAGCCAAGTTGCCACCTATAATTAACATTCACAGGCAAATCTTTGTCACCTCTGAACCCATATGCATTTACTTTATCATATCTAAACTCCAAATAGGACAATAACAAAGTCAAACTTACTCTTAACAAGACTCAACTCTTCCTGTACAACTACCAGCGTAGTGACACTTTCCCCAGAAAAGGATTCAAGATCTTGAGTGGTAATGACTCTTCTCCATGATGCCCATTAAATGAAATTCTGTGATGGAAAGTTAATACAGCTTACCCTATATGATGTGGAAAAAGAAAACCAAGAAAACAAAAATATAATATACACACAAACATATTCAGAACCTATTAAAGAACTACACATACCAATTTTATTGTTCATATTTATGACTTGTCATATGGTTGTACCTGTATTATAATCACCTTCTCTCACTACCCATTCCATATTCCCCTTGCCTTCAACAAGCTGCTCAGATTATGTGGTTATTCATCTGGTGGGGTGACCTGAATCACCATTCCTTAATGGAATGTACCTTTAATAATGCCTTTCAGTTGCGTTGTAGTTTTCCATTATTTTATCCACAGGGCATGGTAATCAGGATCAATCATCACAAGTGATGAGGTCACTCCCTTCTTTTACATTGATTCAGAAGCATGAGAATCCAAAAGTGTCTGTGAAGCTGTCTTAACTTCTGGTTCATTGTGATCATTGCTGTGTTTCCTGGTTAAAGGACTCCTTTTTTTGGGACTAAGAACACCAAAACAGCAGAGCCTAAGGTCACATGCCAGGCTACAAACATTTTGGAATTGGATCACTAGTGGTAATAGTGAGGAATGCCACTGCTCATTTCACCCACTGATTCAAGGACCCATGAATCCTGTACATGTTTGAAACCACCATAATTGAGCCTCCAAATTTCCATTCTATTGACCTAACGAATTAGTTGCTTCAGGATGATGGAGAGCATGGTAAGACCAGTTAATTCAATGAGAATGGATCAATTACAGATCAATTTATTTACTCATGCCAAATAATTTAGATGAATGTAGATTTTGTGGGAAGAAGTATCCCTGAATCCTTCCAGTCCTTGATTTTGAATATGTGTAATCCACTTTACATAAAGTCAACTGATTGTTTATTGTAATGATTTATACAGAGTACCTTCATAGCAGAATCTTGGCCATTATTTGGGCAATGAATGGGGCACCATAAGCTAGCCAAGTTGACATGTAAATTTAATCATCACGTTTTGTTCAATTACATTATGGTTATATACATAATATACAACTGTAAAATGATTAAATTTTACTTTATATTTATAACATCTTCTTCTCCTTATGACTTCCTTTTCTCAACTCTTGCAATTGCATCTTTCCTGGTTGCTCAGAAACACAATCAAACTCCCAGCCCTTTCACATTGATCTTCAAAATCTATCCCAGATTGACATATCAATTTTCACACTTTTTTGTGTTCCTCATTTCTCACATGCAACACTGCAATCGTTTCTAAAAGTTATTTCATTTCTGTCCTTGTCTCTGTTTAGATACTTTTCAAAAGAGCAACCAGAGGAATTCATTTCATTTAGTCATTTTTCACAGCTCTGCTGAAAGCCCTCAACTCTGTTCACTTTCACTCATTTTCAAAGACAATTTTTGTGATGCGCTCTGAATCCTGTGTTCATGTTCCTGTTATCTTTTGGCCCTCATCTCCACATCCCTCTCATGCAACCTCTACTCTGGTCTTAGGGCACTATTTTACCCCCACCCTCACCCCCACCCCACGAGCCTGGCTGTCTTGTGATTTACACCTGCTCCCAGTCAGGAAAGTTCTCCCTTTTATTTGTATGGCTGCCTCCCTTACTTCTGTTAGGTTTCCCTTAAATATAAAATTTTAATTGAGGAAGTCACTGCCCACCCACATAAAAATGCCCCTCCCACTCTAACACTTAAATCCTTATGCATCTCTAGATTACCCCTCCTCAAGACTTATTATGTTCATTTGCACATTGTCTATTGGTTATGTACCTTGTTTTTTCCAAATCAGGCTGAGATATCATATGGTGAACGAGAGGTAATAAAGTTAATGAGTGGGAGATATACAAGATGTACTGGAGAGCTCTCGGCAGAGATGATTCATAGGTGATTGAGGGAATGTTGAGAGGTACCTGAAAGGTGATGATGATAAATGGCTGAGAAATTTTTGAAATAAATATGTGTAAGAAGAGAGATGTTGTTGAAGAGGGTTTGTGGGCAAATATTTAAAGAGCAAAGATTGTGGAAACTTAGAAATATGAGTTCCAGGGATGTTGGCTGAGTATGCAAGAGACAAAATTTCATTTTGGGAATAATCATTTCCACTGTATAGAAATACTGTAAATGTTTGTATATTGATCTTCTTTCCTGCAAATTTGATGAATTCATTCTTTAGTTCTAACAGACTGTTCTGGAATGATAAGCATTTTTTATATATAAGATTATATAAATTATATAGTAAAGATTTCTTTATTAATGAAAACATGAAGAAGGGCATAAATCTTAATCATATGAATTTTGAAACAAGATCTTTATATTCGTTGCTTTCCAATACGTATTAATTGTATTTATTTTTCTAACCTAATTGCTCTCGTTATAACATTTAGTGCAATGTTGAGTAGAAATGGACAGAGCAGATATCCTTTGCTTAGTGCTTATTTTAGGGAAAAAACATCCAGTCTTTAAGGCACATAATTATCTTTATATGTTACTGGAATTTTCTATCTAGAATTTTATTGAGGGTTTTGTACTCATATTCAGTAGAGATATCAGAATATTTTTTCTTTTAGTCTGATGGTTCTCTCTGGTTTTGTTTTCATCATAATGTGGACCTTATAGAAAGTTGGGATGTGTTCCTTTCTGTTTTATTTTTTGGAACAACTTGTACAATATTGTGATTAATTCCCTTTTGAATGATAGATTATGTCTGTGAAGCATTATTTACTATGGATTTTATTTGTAAATAGTTATGAATATTGATTCATTCTCTCATTTATGATATGTATGTTTAGACTATCTCTTTCAGATTCAGTTTCATCATTTTGGGCAATTCAATTAATTTTTCCATTTCATTTAAGATCTCATTTGTTAGGAAATAATTATTCAAGGTGTTCCTTATAATTATCATTATTTCTGTAATGTTTGAAGGAATGCCATCCTCTCAATAATTCTGATAACCTGTTAATTCTGTCATTTCAAAACTACAGTTGAATATGTCTAGCGATTCTTTTTTTAAAAACTTCAGTTATTATTTCTTTCATTTCCAGAGCTTCCCTTTGATTCCTTCAAAAATTTCTATCAATTTATCAATATAAACTATTTGGTACAATGTTATCAGTATAATTCTGTTGCTGCTTTAAACAAACTTTCCTTTATTTTTGTGGAAAAAAATTTATAATTGCTACTTTGAAATCTTCATATGTTAACTCCAACAAATGACATTTTCCAAAGGCAGTTTCTGTTACATTTGTTTTTTAAGGTATTGTGGTCATATATTCATGTATCTTTATAGATCTCATAATTTTTCATTGGAAATGGTCAATGCGTATAATACATTATAGCAAATCCAGATACTGCCAACCTTGCCGCCAGTGCTTGATTTTTTCCTCAATAGTTTACTGACTAGCTGGAATAATTCTGTGCAGTATTCCTGAAACCTGTGTTAAACCTCTGATGTTTCTCCTCAGTGAGTTGCAGATTTGTTTTTTTCCCACAGTTACCCTGGCAGGAGAGCTGAACTGGTAATCCTCTCTCAAACCTTCCCCTGGGCACACCTCATTGTTAAACATAATTGTTGGTCAATGTCTCTATTTGTTACAACTATAAACTTGGGCCTAATTTCTTCTACAATCTAATCAAGTTTTGGCTACTTCTGATGATTAGTTAATGGTCAGTGATTGGTGATTTCCCTCTAACACAAAACATCACCTCAGCTATCTTACTCTCCATTTCTCATTTTAAACAATCTGTTCTTCAGTCTTGACTCTGTCTTCCTTAGATCCAGGAATATTATTCCAATTCCATTTTCCACAGTGTCCAATTTTTGTTAAAAAATTCTCTAAAATATAAAGTGCTCCCTACTCTGTTCAAAGGAACTCAGCAAAGATCTTGACTCAGAACTCCAAAGCTGGGGATGGGAAACTGCCAGCTCACTCTGAGAGACACCCCATTCTAGGAACTGAGTATTTGGTGAAGGAGGTGGAACAGATTGAGGTTTTCTGGGGTTGCCACTCCTTGCTTACAATCATAGTCTCATGAACCAAATAGGGATATTCATGCATCTTTATAGAACTCAGGTAGCCACACTCAGGGTTGTGTCTCAATTCCATGACTGAAGGATGAGCAAAGAAAATAAGCATGACCTTTGGTCACAGTCATTCTGGGCTTGGCCTTAGAAACAGTGTCTGTGTCAAGATAAGACCTGCTGATATCCTACTCTTCCTGGGAGGAAACAGCTCTTATGTACATTTATTTGTTTACATTATTTCACTCAACAAAGTATTGTAATTCATTCTTAAGTTAATGTGTATCTAGCATTTATTGATTTTAGTACTAAGCAGTATTTCAATATATCCATATGCCTTACTTTGTTAACCTCTTCATTGGTATTTTTTTGTTTCCAATTTATGAGTGCTACAGTGCAAGTTGACTCTCATCTTAGACATGTCATAGGTGAGAAACATCTTGCACAGGTCTGACATGAACAACAAAAGCAAGATATCTGGAAAAACTGCAGATTGTCAAAGTGTATTGAACACATCCAATAATTGCTCACAGAACAAAGAATAATCCTAAAATCTGTAGAAAGCAAGGTGCTATAAAAAAGAAATAAGTTCCAAAGAAAAGCCTAGTTGACACAAGTATCACCAGGTCACATATAAATTAGTAAGAATATTAAACTACTTATTGTTAATAAATTTCTAAACTCTGAGTGTGATAAAGTTGTTAGAGTGAATCTTACCTTATCCATACTGTTTGCAGGCTTTTCCTCAGAATTAGGGAGGCTTTTCCTGCACATCAGGAAACAGGAATTCTCATCCCTTACACACAAGACACCCCAATGAAGAAGCTGTTTCCCACACAGAGATGCAGAGCAGGGTGGAGGCAGGTGGAGGAAGGCTCAGCTTCCCAGGCTGCTCTGGAATCAGGCCCAAGCACACATCTGAGTAGGTCTGGCCTCCCTGTGAGAACCATCCCATAAGCTCAGCCTTCAGCAGCTGGTGATGGACAGGAGGTTTAGAGTGACACAGGTTCTTCCTGCTGACCTTACTTGTTTGCAGAAAACTATTATAGGACACTTCATATCATATTTATAGTAAAATGTTTTATGATTTTTAAGTATAAAGATTATGCAATGAATGATCCATTTGTACAGGCATGAAAAACTGAAAGAGAGATTTTATTAAATATAAATGAGTATCAGGAATACTATTTGGATGAAAAGATAACACATTGTGAAACTGCTCTTCTTAACTTACATACCTTTTCATGTTTATTGAAAATCCCTGCATAATACAATTTTGGCCTCTTACATGAAAGAATCATAATTTATAAGGGACTTAATGTAAGCACAGGGACCTGGTATTTGATGCTGCAGAGAAGGAACAAAGTGAGGCACTTGGATGCTGCTCCTAGAGAGGCCCAGGGTTTCCACTTCCTCCTCCTAACTCCCTGAGGATATGGGTCTCTACCTGAAGGAAGTGGGGATGTCTTGCCTGGGCATTAACAGATATGTGAGTTAAGTTGAGATAAATAACAATACAGAGATGGTAAATGCAACTTTGGTCACATTTTCAGGCACATTCATAATAAAGGGACAATTTTCCATAATTTACTTAAATTTTATGTAAGATATGTGTATGAGTATATTTAAATACACATTTGATAACAAAATATAACCTTTTATGAGTTTGAATATATGTTACATCATAGTACTGCTTAGAAGAGATCAATGGCTCTTCTCTGGGGTTACATGTTGTGAAGCAAGAAATGGAAGTCCAAGCAAGACCAGGAAACTCCTTCCAGACTCTCTACACCTGCCCAGGAGGCTGGCCATGAGTACCACCTGGGGGTCATGAGAGGCACCTGCACTCCAGCTCCTCTTGTGTCCTGCAAATGTTTTTGCCTGGGCTCACCCTGACTTCCTCTCACTATGTGTTTTGCACAGTAATACATGGCCATGTCCTCACCCCTCAGGCCACTCAGCTTTAAATAAACTTCATTCTTGGAGGTGTCCGTAGTGATGCTGATTTGGGACTGAAGCATCGGTTTATAGTTTGTGCTTCCAAAACTCCATATTACACTGACCCACTCCTGCCCCTTTCCTGGAGCCTGAGGGATCCAGCTCACAGCACTGCTGGATAAAGAGAATCCTGAGACAGTGCAGGTGAGGGGCAGGGTCTGTGAGGGCTTCACCAGGCCAGGTCCCAACTCCTGCAGCTGCACCTGGGACAGGACACCAGAAGACAAGGATAATCACAGTAAGTCTTTTTCAGATACACCATCCCCATGACCTTCATGTCTGAATACTAAGGTACTCACATCTAGGACCTGCCACCAGAAAGAGGAATAACTATAGTGGCTTCATGTTCTTGTGGGTGAAATCCATGATGCTGGAAATATTATCCAGACTGAGGAGGAACCTTAATTTAAGTGAATGTGAGCTGTGCTTTCATCTGTTCACCCATATGGTGATTTGCATTGGGAGGTAACTCTTCATGTAAAATGACAGGAGGTCCTTGACTTAAGGGCACCCAGGGAGGAGGATGCAGGTTGACCCCTTAGAGTACACAGTCTAATCCCTGGGGTGACCCTCTCTGAACCCAGTTTTCATAGCCTTTAGGCAGGAAATGAGTTAAATGGGGAGTCAGATGTGGTCAGGGATCAAAACCTGGCTCTGGGAATATAAGCATTATGCATACAAACTCTGAAAGAGTATCATCAAAATACTACTATTAACTATAGCCAATATTTTACATTTAGTGTGTTTTCCTCCAACCCACCCAGTTATTAACACCTTGTATCACTTTCATATACTGCAGGAATGAAAATGGAATTCACATGTGGAGTGAATTATGTCACTGTAAGGACACTGCACTGAAGGTTAAAAGGCATATTTCAGGGGTGACATTTCCAAATCTCCCTGTTTAGTGCATTGAATGTGAGATTAGCATTTGATTATGTTTATTCATGTGGATGAGCATAGTTTATTTCACATAACATTATAGCTTTTATTTATCAATGAAATTACCCAAATTTAAGTGCGTTAATGAAGTTTCACTGAACCTCTGTCAAAAGCCACATAGCAGATTCAAGACAATGTTTACCTGATTCTTCTCATGAGATGAGTGGAGAAGTCATAAGAAAAAAAACACAGATGCTGTAGGGTAGCTCCCTTATACTCCCCCAGCACATCCTCCTAGTACAGTCCTATAAGATACATGTTCCTGTTGCCCCCAGAACTTGTCCCAGGTTCTGGCCCTGGACTTGGTATTCTAGAGCTCACCTGAACTTGGCCCTGGTCCTGGCCATTTGGCTTCATGGTTCTGAGTTGCTCCTGTGCCTGACCTTGGCCTTGGTTTTCCTGCTATCCCCCTGTACTGATCCAGTTATGCCCACTGGGCTCCAGGTTGCTGAGTGCCTTCTGCCCTACTAGGGCTCTGGAGGCTGGGCTGCATGGTCCTAGCTATTCCAATTGCTGAGCTCCCCTGCACCTATCCCTGGCCCTGGTCCCTGATATCAAGCATCAATTCCTCTCCCTCCACCTGACCCTCAATCACATCCCTGGACTCAATAACATAAGCTACACTTGAACCTGCCCTGTACCTGCTCAGTGGTCTCCAGCTTCCCCCCACCAGTCCCTTGACCTTATCCCTGGACTGCATGATCTTGACTTCCCCCTGTGCCTACCCTGCTCTGACCCCTGGGCTCAGCATTGCTGAGAGCCCCCTGCAGTCAGTCCTCCTAATCCTGTAGAGAGCAATAACTCAGGTCTCCTACATTCCTCTCTCTAATATGGGTTCCACACAGGATATCTTCTTTTGCCTTGAGCAGTTGTTGGATGTTGGTGCCAGCTGAAGATGTTCTGGCAGGCATCCTGGCCATGAATGTCTGAACTACAGCTGTGGTCAGTATGGCTGTTCTAGCTGCCCAGCATCTGCAGCCCCTTCCCTAACCCCTGGGGTTTGTAACACAGCATATGGTCATCAAAACTGCTCACTCTGTCCTCAGCTATTGGACTGTCCAGGTGTCCTCATGGACACTGATCATGGGTCAGTACAACTGTTCACTAGGAGAGAAGAAACACAGATCCTTAGAGGAAACTCCAGATCACAAAAGTCACCCTCCCCTGTCTTGACTTAACTTGATCCTGGAGCTGTGGGGTCCAGACCACCACCTGGAGGTCACCCTGCAAGGGAGGTTTGAGTCTAGGCTAACACTACTGTCCTTCACTTTGACTCACTCAGTAATACATGGCCATGTCCTTGGCTCACAGACTGTTCATTTGCAGAAACAGTGTGCTCTAGACATTATTTTTTGAGATGATGAACTGGCCCTTTATAGATACCTCATAGTGTGTCTTACTTCCATCAACCCAGACCCCCCTAGGACCCTGTTGGAACCAACCCACCTGGTGGCTACTGAAGGTGATTCCCTACAATGTCCAGGAGAGTCTAAGAGACCCCCAGGCATTACCCAAATCTCCCCCAAATTCCACCATCTACATCTCACATTAGACACCTCCAAGGACAAGACATCCTGGTCAGGAAATGGTCACACAATGTCAATTTTCCTCTCATTCATATACACTTACATGTTTATTTCTATCCATAATATTCCTTTTAAACTTGCAGTAAAATAAACCCAGCTAAGCTCAAACTCTATAGTGAATCATCTATGATCAGTTCCCATCACTGAAGGGGAGCATCTGGGAAACCCAGGGCTGGGGCTTCTCTCACAGAGTTGCAAGTTTATGGCTGGGCTGGTTTTAATCAGCAGAGGGAGAGGCCACATCTGCATTTCTTCCTACCGTATAGCAAAGTCTGGTGTTTTATGCCTTTAGAAGGGACAGTGCCCAGAGCATATATGGGACCTGGGTGAATTAGGTGGAAATGATAACATTCAAGAAAAATGTGATTTATTATTATAAGACTGTGCTGAGCTAATCTCTTATACCAATCATTTTATTTCATTTTTACAAAAGCACATAAACATAGAAATAATTATCAATGTTACCTTTATTTCAAAGATGTAATACAACCAACAGAATAAGAGGAGTTGAATGACATGCCTGTGAGCACATATCTGGTAAGAATGAGCCCAAGTCTAGAACTCAGCTGCAGGCCACTGGACCCAAATTCCTTCTTGAACCAACTCCAGGACAAAGTGTGAAAAGCCTAGTGAGACCTAGTGAGTTTTATACCCTCCACAGCTGCCTTTGTGCAGTGAGAACTGATTGCATGTTGGCTGCATTCTAGTGTTTACCAGAATAATGTGGAGAGGACCAGGGTTCAGGATTTTTTTTTTTCAGGAGACTCTGACACATTGTGTTCTTTATTTATGCCTCTATCTCTCCTTCCTTACTAATATTTCTACTTTTTAAAACAGATTATTGAAGTATAATTGATATTAGATTAACTGCATATATTTAAAGTATTCAATTCTTTATGTGCTGTCATACATGTACACCCATGCAACCAACACTACAATCAAGATAGTGTGCAAATCCAACAATCCTACAAGTTTACTATTTATTTATTTACTATTTATATTTACTTTGTATTTCCTCCCCCCACCTCTTCCAAATTCCCACTATATCCCCAGATAAGTATTGATCTTCTTTCTGTTACATTGGATTACTTTACATCTTCCTCTATTTATATAAATTGCATCATAAAGTATGTGCTTTTATTTTACATTCTTTTACTCAGTATAATTTTGCTAATCCATCCATGTTATTTTGAGTCCCAAGCATTCATTATTCTAATGCTATGTAGTATCCCTACTATCCCAATGTATTTTCAATGTATTTATCTACACACCAGCTGATGTATATTAGGACTGTTTCTAGTTTTGAGCTATTAGAAAGAAGTCTGATACTCATAAAAAATGCCTCTTTTATTCCTACAACAACAAGAATAAAAACTGGACAAACTGAAAATAAACTAATTGAATTCAACACATCAGGTAATTGAAGTCACTGGACAAATAGCAGACTTGTAAACTGGAGAGAGCTGCAGAGAGAAACAGGAACCAAGCCTGCTTACCTTTCTAAAAGATCAAACTAGAATATTCAATCAATTTTTAAGGATTGTCGTAAGAGTGTGCAGCTTCCAACAGCGACATGTGTAGATGGATTCCTACAGTGTTGTAGACTTTCCCCCCAGGATTAGTGAGAATCCACAAAAGGGCACCCACCTTCCTGTGGTGGTGTTGTCTGGGGGAGAGGAAGAGCAGCCACTGACAAAACGGACAAATCTCACCACCCTTAACTCTACTGTGGATGAACTAATTAATCAGAAAGGGGAAACCAACACAAACTTTATCCAACAGGTGAAATCCTACAGAAATAGGGAAAGGAATAGATTCTATCAACAAAACACTCTAAGCAGTGCCTCTGTCTTCCCTCAGGAATAAAAGTCTTATCTCCAGGGCAGGGACCAAAATGAGTCACAAAAGAAAATGGTGGAAGGAAAACCTTTCCAGTTGCTGGAGGGAAGAGATCTGAAAAACAACACTCTACCCCCAGGAATCCATGTTAGTCCCAAAACTGCCTCTGACTAGGAGGGAGAGGGACACATGGACAGCCACACCCCAGACCCAGGTTCACAAGTCCTGCCTAAGAATAAGTCTCAGTAAGAAGTTCAGAGAATGCCCCCCTAGGCCCAACCTTCTCCACCACATGACAGCCATCAAGTAAATTCAAGGGTGGCACTCAGCTGGGAGAGATGAAAGGGGGGAATTCTTTCTGTAGAGAGCACAAATAAAAGATTTCAAGACAAGCAGGCAAAGAAAAAACAAGGTATCACTAGAGAAAACTAAAATTTTGGTGTCCAGAGCAGAAAAAAATTCAATTCAGGTACACATGGTAACAGTAAACTCCAAGTCAGGTCTGATTACACTCATGGAAACCCCACAATAAAGGCCTAGCAGATGGTAGAGTGTGATCATATCAAAGCAGGAAAAAGAATTATTATAATAATTAATAATAAAGAAAACAATACACCAATATCTACTATCTTCTACAACATGTCCAGCTTTCAACAAAAAGGGTAAATCAGAGCAAGGGAAGAGTCTTAAGGTACAAACTATTAGAATGAACATAGTATGTGATCCAGATCCTGGAAGTAAAATATATACATAAACAATTTAATATCATGATGATTAATATGATGATATCCATTTTGTATTTTTTTACAAAAGCCCACAAAACATGATATAGTTGGCAATATTACCCTCATTTTATAGATGTCCATCTCCACACACAAGCATGGAGGATTTGTGTGATGTGCCAAGAGCCCAGATCTGGTGAGAGAGAGTCCCAGTATTTGTGACTGTGCTCCTCACCTTTGATATAACTGCTTCCCTGAACCAGCAACAAGACAGACTTTGACATTCTGAGTGAGGTTTCTAGAACACTTATCTCTGTTATGGTGGGATTTTGTGTTCTAGTATTTGCTTAAAGAAGATATAGTTTACCAGGGTTCATGCAGATGAATTTTCAGGAATCCCTGATATTTCACATGACATTACCTCTCTTTCTATTAATTTTTCTGTGAAAATACACTCATGTGCTTATTTTGCAACAGCCTTATTGAGGTATAATTTAAATGAAATAAGCTGCATATATTTATTATTTCCAGTTTGGTAAGTAATAACATGTGTACCCATTAATCATAGCCACAATCAAGATAGTGAACAAATCCATCAATCTCCAGTTTCCTCTTATACATCTTTAATTCCTTCCTCCAAACCATTCCCTCCTCCTATTCTGTCCAAAGACATCTACTGATATTTTTATTTTTTATTTAGTATGCATCTTCTAGAACTTATATAAATTGAACTGAACAGTCTGTACTTCAGTTTCTAAGTTTCAGAATAATTATTTGAGATTGCACCATTTTTAGTGGGTATCAGGCATTCATTGATTTTGATGCTAAATGATTTTCCATTGTTTACTTATAATGATGTATTTCTGTATTCACCTCTAGAAACTTGGAAAGCTTCTTGTTTTCAGCTTTTACAGAAAAAACAAATGCTCAGCTTGATTACATAGAAATCTGAGAAAAGTTTCCCTTATTTTTTGTAACAACTGAAAATTTTAAAAAATTCCTTTGATATAATAGACTATTTTTCTAACTATATGCTACTTACAAGAAATCCACTTTAAATTTAACTGGAAGAAATGTCAAAAAGTAAGATTTGGTTATATATATACCTTGAAAACATAGGCCAAAAGAAAATTGAGTCTCAATATTACTTTTGGACAAAGTCGATTTCCCCAAATGAAGATTATTAGAAATAACAATTGATATTGCATAGTCATGAAGGGATCTATCTATTCTACCAATCCCAATTGATGGCATTCATAATTGAAATAGATAAATGCATATGATAGTTAGAAACATCAATATCCCACTCCCTGCAATTGTTCAATAACTAGGAAGCTAACAAGGGCAGGCATGATAATATGAACAGAAATTTCAACCTCCTTGATCTAATTGCCATTTATATAATAGTCCACTGAAAAACAATATAATATACAAAATATCACTGGCCAGAAGTGATTAGGAGATTTGATAGCTAAATCTATTGTTGTGTCCTACATTAGATCTTTGTACAGCAAAGAAAGGATACCATTGATATGACCCTGTGAACCCCCTTTTAGTTAAGTACCTAATAGAATTTAAAGTATGGACTCAATCAGATATTTGCATACTGATATAAATATGGTATTATTCACAATTGCCAAATGTTGGAAACAATCCACATACCTATCAAGAGATGAATGAGTAATCACAATGTGATAAAAGCATACAGTGGAGTGTTAGGCTATTTAAAAAGTAATGAAGTTCTGATACATGCTACAACATGGATGAAACTTGAAGGGACCAAGTTGTGTGGAAAAGACCAGACAAAAGCTAACATAAACTGTATGATCTCAGTTATATGACATAGCCTATACAAATTGACAAAGTCAGAAACTAGAATATAGGTTACCAGGGGCTGGGTGAGTGTGGGAAATGGGAAGATAATGCTTAATTAAAATGGATATTCTGTTTGGGATGATGGAAAAGATTGGAAATGGATTGTGTTGATAGTTGTAATATAATGGGAATATAATTGACAACATTGAATTGAGTAATTGAAAACGGAAAAATGGAAAATTTCAGGTTGTGTGAATACATATATCACTGATATATATGAGAAGAATAAAAATTAACCTATATATATGTAAACTATGGACTATAGCTAATAGTATAATTATAATGTAATGTTTCACCAATAATCAGAAAGTCACCACACTAATGCACAATATTAATAAAGGGGAAAAGAGTGTGAGTGAGGGAGCACATCTGAACTTGGCATTATTTGCACTTTTGTTTCTGTAAACCTACAAATGCTTTAATAAAAAATAATTATAAAAGATATTAGTGGAAAATGATTCATTTATAATAATATCTTGTATTTAGTAAATACAAATGTAGCAAACTTAATTTCTTAATTAGGAGAAGTATATCATCGTTATGTTATATGTTACCATTACATAATACTGGCATAGGGTATTTTTATTTTCTTTGGAATTTTCATATAAATCTAACATTATTTGAAATAAAAAGTGTCTATAAGATAAAAACATGGCCACCAAAAATAAAATCACCTTAACTTATAGAATAGATTTCTTGGAATGTTATTATTGCCTCCAACATTATGAATTTAAATTTTAGAAATATTTAAAAATTATCATCAGAAAAGTGACAAGTGTATTTTTTCATCAGAAATATAAGCAAAGTAAATAATTCTGAACTCCACAAGTGGAAGTGCTGTATTCTTATTTGCTCTTATACAATGGGTGAAAATACTACTCTTCTTAGCCTTTCCTTGACCAGCAGTGAGCATGAGTGCATTATGAATTTAGTAATTTTGCTGCTAATATATAAATTCCATAGTTATATTTTCCACTGCACAATGCTTTTTTCAAACAAATTTAGGCATTTTTCCCATTATTAATATATTACCTATATGTATTGTAATATTACCATTAAAATATTTCCTTGATTTTCCATTTACTTTGCACTATGTGATCTTTTTACATTTCAAAATTTAAATTCTATGAAGTGAAATATGTTTATTATTTAAAACTTCTCAATAACATTTATACCCACACAACACATACACACATGTTCTATCTCAGTTAATTTTCTCTCTTTTGGATCCATTTGAAATCACTTGTCTTTATAATGTGAGGTAGTGTTCCAAAATTATATTCTTCAATCTATCTGCCTATCTATTCCATCCTCAACCATCTAATATATTTTAAAATAAATTTCATTTCAACAAAATATAAATTCCAAGTTTGCCATACACAAAAAGAAAGTAAAGTGTTATTTCTATGGGAGAAAATATTTGGCAACCATATATTTGATAGGAGCCTAATATCTAGCATATATAAAGAAATCTTACACCTTGAAAATAAAAAGACAAACAACCTATTTAAAAAATGGACAAGTGACCTGAAAAGACACTTCTCCAAGGAAAAAAAATACAAATGGCTAAAAAGTAAATTAAAAAAAAATGCTCGACATCGCTAGCTATTAGGGAAATGCAAATAAAAACTACAATGAGATTCCATCTATACCTATTAGAATGGTGGCTGTTAAAAAAAGAGCAGACTGTAAGTGTTAGATACAATGCGGAGGAATGGGAACCCTCATCCACTGCTGGTGGGATTGTGGATTGGTCCAGCCACTGTGGAGGACAGTTTGGCAGTTCCTCAACAATCTAACTACAGATCTTCTGTATGTTCCAGTGATTCCACTGCTGGGAATACACCCAGAAAAATCGAAAGCAAAGACATGAACAGATATACGTACACCAATGTTCATGCAACATTGTTCACTATTGCCGAAAGTTGGAATCACCCCAGGTGCCCATCAACAGATGAATGCATAAACAAAATATAATAAATACATATAATGGAATGTTACTCAGCAGTAAGAAGGAATAAAGTGCTAACACACGTGATAACATGGATGAATCTTGAAGACTTTATGTTTAGTGAAACAAGCCAGGCATTGAAGGATGAACAGTACATGACCTCACTGATATGAATTAAGTAAATTGAGCATTCTCTGAGAACTATTGTCTGAAAGATAGGTTTACAAGGAAGAGAAAGAGAAGAGAAATATATGAGCCATCACCCATATGGATGTAATCTATGGTACAGTGATAGAGTTTAATAATGTATTGAAGGGATAAGACAGGTGGGTAGTGATATTTTTGGGTTTGGTGGTGCATGGCTGACAGGTTGGTAGATTGAGAAGGGTGGGTTAGAATACCCAGGATACTGAGGGGAGATGGGAGAGGGACTAGGTGAACACTTGGGATTTGTGGGTATAAGGTTGAAAGTAAACAGGTGGGAATGCTCTTATAGCAATATGACAAGGAAGTGTCACTGGTTTAGGATGATGGTTGAGGGGGGCATTGGGGGCAGGGCACATCTGAAGCATGCTTCTAGAAAGTGTGTGTGTGTGTTCATCCTGTCATAATGTGTTGTATCAGTGGGTGGAGACCCACACAATGAGTGGGAAGGAAATGGACTCCCATTTTAGGGAGGACCGATTTGCTTAGAAATAGAGAGGTGCGCATCTCTTATGGGCAAAGGCAATTCCTAATTGGGGAGGACAAACCAGTGTGTCAAGTCCTCTTGTTGCATGTAACTATGGATCTTGTCACCCAATGCGTCAAGCCAGGGGATCGTCGTGGGCCCCAGGAGGATGGGGAGGGAGGAACAGAATAGACCATACAGTGAACTATAGAAAAGTTTTTCTTTTTTCTTTTTTTCCCCCCTTTTTTTATTGTGGGTAAAAATCAAATTTTTTCACAATACATGCAAATATTTGTAAGATGATATATAAATACATATGCATATATGTGCATTTGCTTACACATATTATTTTATATATATATATATATATATATATATAATTTTAAAGGTGCTTAGATTACCTAATTATTACTCAGAAATTACAGGGATTCCCATGTTCCCCACATCCCACACCTCCCACAACATCCCACACCAACATCCTTCATCAGTGTGGGACATCACCTGCAATGGATATACACATCCTGGGTCCTTGCCACATTTCACATCATAGACCACCCTCTCTCCCACACAGTTCTGCGTGGTATATGCTGATGCAAAATGGCCTACAACTGTCGCCGCAACGCCACTCAGGACAACCCCCAAGTTCCGAAAAAGCCCCTGTATTTCAACTGCCCCTCCCCTCCCTACCCTGAAAACATCCAGTGGCCACCAGCTCCACCTCACTGTTACAATTTCTTCCATTGTTTGAATCACAATATGTCTACAACAGAACATCACCAAGTCCACTCTAGACCATAGCTCCTCCCCCAATCCTGAGGAGATTGGGATGGTGATGTCCACTCCACCTCCAAGTGAGAGAGGGATTATATCCAATGGATACAGTGGATGGGATTATCCTGCCTGCAGCTGCAGGCCCTCTCCATTCCCTGGGATGGCCGTTGCCCATAGTCGTCTCCTCGCCAGGTGACTTGGATGAGTCCATTGAGCTGTATGGTAGGAGTTGCAGCTCCACCGAGATTCCATGCACAGCTGGCACATAGGTAGGCCAAAGTCTCCAGTCTCTGGAAGTACACCTAAAAACTCCAGCATCACATATACGTTTGAATAGAAGGGACTGATGGACCATGAGCAGGGAGGACTTATTTGAGTCCAACTCTGTCACTCTCAGGAGCACAGATTCCAAAGAAGAGCCCACTATTAAGGCATCAATCTCTGGGGCTATCCCCACTTATAAAGGACCTGGGTGTCTCCAGAGCCCTCAGGAGCCCCTCTGTGTGGGGTGATATCCACTTTGGTGTTCTAAGAGATCCTACTGAGGTGTACATAA